>JANAVB010012123.1:0-73738 GCA_029216955.1 Iris pallida
ATCCAACCAAACATGTCGGCGATGGGCCCCATGAGTTGTTGTATGCCTATTTCATGAACTGAACACTCAAGTATGGTGGGCATGCAGTTCCACCTCCCAATTCCAGTGAACCAAACCTCTTCTAAGAGGAACTTGGCATCAGCAGTCAGAGTTACATTGGCCCTTATTTCTAAAAAGTAAAGTGGGCTTATCTTAGTCCTATCATATTCAATATTGTATTCTGATATGTTTCTCAGTAAAAAAAAGTTATTATTGTAAGAATCGAACAGTTATATGTTGCTTTCCTTCTAAATTTCCATTATAGAAAATTAGAAATTAATATTTCATGACAGAATTGATGGCGGAAGCTTAAAGTCTTACACGTCCCACTGGGCACCTGAGCGTTGGCAAGAGTATGAACCTCTTTTAAATTACTGTCGTGATAATGGAGTCAAGCTAGTTGCTTGTGGCACTCCGCTCGAGGTAATATGTACTTGTAGTTTGATTATGATATAAGAAACCTAATTTCATTCATCATCAGCTTATGAGAAAGTCAGAGAGGTTCCTGATAAATACTATTGATGAACGTGCACTGCTTATTGTAAACAAATTAACAATATATGGATAATTATTGTTGATGCCTAACATGCAGTTGGATTGATATTTTGAGAGTTAATATTGAGCTGCATGGGTTTACTGATATAACTTTCAAACACTTACATTTGGCCAGATCTCCTTGTCCCATCTTTGTCTCATTTTTTTTACTACACTTAAATGGTCGTTCTTGACTTTATGACACTGATTTTACATAACTTGCATTTGGCTATGAGTCTCTAAGGAAAATACCAAGTAACTTCATAAAATGTCGAAGGAAATTACAAGAGAAACCTGAGATCACAATTATGAAAATAAATGCTTAAGCCATCAAGCAATGAGCTCATATGGGGCTATGTAGGACAATGTGCTGCTCATGTGAAGGGACGGAAACGGGATTCAGTAACGTGGGGGCTAATACAAATACAGTATTTTAGAAAATTCCAAGTCCCAGTATCAGTATAACTAATGAACACTTTCATAACTTTTGTGTGGGTTGGAGAAAAGGGGGTGGGGGGTGGGGGTGGTTGGCAATACGCTAAGTATCGGGGGGGGGGGGGGGGGGTTGGCAATACACTATGTATCACCACACACTCACAAGGCCGTGCTTTGGGTCTGTCCCTGACAACTGAAACAAAGTAACACCTTCATCAAGAATCTGCTTAGACTTCTTACTTTTATAACTGTAAAAGCCCCTTTAAACTATGTATGGTAATCTAGAATGAGGCTGACATTATAAGGAGCTCGCATGATCATGTAACCCAGGAAAGAAAAGAAAAAACTACTAAACCTAATGATAGTGTTATGATAAAAGGAGCTTCAAACAATTATTAGTTGGTTCCTTAGAGGTCATGTAGAATTCCCTCAAACTGTGAAGAACAAAGATTGACATTATAAGTTGTCAATAAAATGTGACACATGTGACATAGGCATTGAGTATCAAGTATCAACCTCATATACTAAGGTCCAGCTCTACAGATATAGCTCCTACATTGGTAAAATTTTGTGAGTGAAAGAAAAGTCATAAGCAAATATAGAGATAAAGCTTTCCCTAAAAATTTCTACTTTGAGAGCCCTTGACACATGCACAATTCACTCCCCACCTGTCAATGCCCACCCACCCGAACCCCCCTTTTTAATTCATAGTCTTCATGACAACTATTATTCCTATGTTATTTCTTTCTTTGTGAAATATGTGCATGCAAATAGTATTAGTACAGAATTTCATACACTTTTCATCGATGATGTTTATAAATTTACCCTTTCCAACAACTCACGCCTATTTATATGCTCTTTGACACCTATATATGATGACCCTCCATATGGCGGTCTTCATGACATTTATTCTTTGAGTGCATGGCGTCCTGGTCCATATGGCAGGCACAAAGTAGAAGAGGATTGGGTGGTTTTACTGATTCGAGTAGAGTTTGCGACATTATTGCTTAGATTAGGGCGCGGAAAAATCGAGGTGGGATGTGGTATATTGAAGCAGGAATCAGACTTGCTGCGTCGGTTTGGCATGTGTGGAGAGAGCGAAACAGACGAATTTTTGAGGGACTAACTACCCCCACTATAGGAAGTTTACACAATGTTGATTTTGATGTATCTGCTTTGAAGAGGCCTACGGAGTCTTGAAAGTGTGGAAGCTGTACTTGCCGTTTGATTATATGGTATTTACCTTTTATATATATATATATATATATATATATATATATATATATATATATATATATATATATATATATATATTTTTTTTTTTTTTTTTTTTTTGGAAAAAGGGTAAATTTTATTCCACTATCATCGCAATAAGGTTACAACATAGAGATACAGTCCCAACTCAGGGGGACATTACTAGTACATCCGACTCAATGTTTTGAAGGATGTCCACTGGTGTAGTGGACAGCCCCTCATAATGCGCCGGTTCCTCTCCTTCCAGACATGCCAAACAGATGCAGCAAGTCTCAATCTGGCACATCTGGCCCAGCTCTGCTCCTGGCCCCTGCAATCACCAATCCACTTAAGGATTTCTCTGAAGTCCCGCTCCCTTCCAACCCCTCCCAAGTGTCTCCGGCTCTGCTCTGCCCAGATGCTCCATGCCACGTGGCACTGAAAGAACAGATGCCCAATGGATTCATTCTCTGTCTCACACAAACACACTTAGGGTCAGGGACAGCGACCCCGAACCGAAGCAGTCGGTCCCTAGTGAGTAACCGGCCCAGCACCAGTTTATAAGCAGACAGTTGCATCTTCCTGGCAAGCCCCTTCCCCCAGACAAAGTCGTACTCCTCAATATCGTCGAAGTGGGGGCGAACAAGGTCGTAACAGCTGCTAAATCTGAACTCCCCCGCACCCTCCGAGCGGCCGGGAGGAGCCCAAACCCAGACATCAGACAGTGCCGTAGGAGTGATTTGCACCTGTCTGATCTCCTCACCTAACTGAGCAGTGAAACGATACTCCTCTGGCCTCCAGACCCCACTACTGATGATGTGCCTACAAGTCAGACCTCTGTACGCCACACCGGCCCTCTGGGGATCCAGTATCTCCAGAAGAGACTGACCTGAAATCCACGGATCGAGCCAAAGGTCCGTCTCCCCTCCCTCCCTCATCTTCCTCCGAATAGCCGTCCGAAGTACAGGACGGTTCCTCAGGATATGCTTGAAAGACACAGAGAAGTTGTTGTCAATTTCACATACCCAGAAGTTCCTGCCCCGGAGATACCGACTCCTCATCCATGCCGACCAGAGAGAATCGCCCTGAAGAAATCTCCATGCCAGCTTGATCACCGCCGCCTCCCTGACAGAAACAAGGGATCGCAGACCCACACCTCCCTCCTTCCTAGGACGACAGAGCTGCTCCCAAGAGATGGCATGAATCCCCCCATGCCAAATGAACTTGGCACATATGCCCTCAATCTTTCTGATAGTAGCCAAAGGAACCATAATAGATTGGAGCCAGAACAAAACAATAGCCGAAATAACCGATCTAACCAGCTCAATACGTCCTCCAAAAGATAGGCCAGCCGCCTGCCAGCCCTCTACCCTCCTCTGTGCAAAGTCCACCAGACTCTGACATTCACGGTCCTTTGCGTAGTTGACGGAAAGGGGCACCCCCAGATATTTCACCGGGAGGTCCCCCTTTTCCACCCCAAGCTTCAGGGCCCGCTCCTCCTTCAAAGTGCAAGAGTTGCTGAAGTAAACTTTGCTCTTGTTCCTATTTAACCGAAGGCCCGATAGCTGTCCGAACTCTTCCATCACTGCCGCAAGCTCCCTCATCCCTCGCATGGAAGGCCTCAACAAAACCAATAGGTCATCCGCATATATGAGATGTGAGACCACCGGAAAGACCCTGCTGTATATCGGTACAATCCTCTCCCGATGCACCGCGATGTCCATCAAACAGGTGAAATACTCCATCACGAGGGTGAATAGGTAGGGGGAAAGCGGGTCCCCCTGCCGAAGCCCCCTGCTGCTGCCGAAGAACCCGTATGGAATACCCTGAATGAGGACCGAGAAAGTAGGAGAGGTGATGCACTCCCTGACTCTGTCCACCCATGTCTCGGAGAATCCCATCGCACCCATCAAATGACAGAGGAAGTTCCTGTTGACGGTGTCATAGGATTTCCTCAAGTCGAGCTTCACACAGGCTTCATCCCTCCAGGCTTGTGGAACTCCCGAATCAGCTCATGAGCCAGCAGGCTATGCTCCGCAATAGACCGCCCCTTGATGAATGCCGCCTGATTCCGAGAAACCAGGCCCTGCATAGCATCCTCCATCCTCCTGCACATAAGATGAGTAATTATTTTATACAAATAATTACAGCAAGCAATCGGTCGAAAGTCAGCAAGAGATGTCGCCCCCTCCTTCTTGGGCACTAGCGTCAGGAAGGTGTGGTTCAGCTCCTTCAGGAGCTTGCCCGTATCAAAGAACTCATGAACAGCCTCAAGGACCTGGTCCTTGATGGTACCCCAATGACGCTTGTAGAAGCCACTGGAGAAACCATCCGGCCCAGGAGACTTGGAAGCATCAGCCTGCATCACAATAGCCTCCACCTCCGCCATCCGGATAGGAGCCATAAGAAGACTATTGCCATACTCCGTAATCAACGTCTTCGTAGTCAGCTGCGGGAATACCGAAGGATAGTCCGTCTGATGATAGAGCTCAGAGTAGAACCGGACAGCCTCCTCCTGGATAGCAACCTGGTCTGACACAAGACGCCCGTCCCTGCCAATCAGTCTCTGAATACGGTTTCGATGCTGGCGAGCCCTGATGACATCATAGAAGAATTTGGTGCAGCGATCCCCATCCTTGAGCCAGGAGCATTTGGCCCGTTGGGCCGCACTAATCTCCTGCTGAAGCCGCAAGGTGTTGACCTCAGCCGCCAACTTCTTCTCTCTAGCCGCCATCTCCCCACTCATCATGTCGCCCTGAAGATCTGACTGCAGGTCTCTCAACTCCGCCTCCTTCTCCTGTAAGGAAGTCCGGGGAAGAGCCCTCACCCAGTCTCTGATGGCGCGTTTGGTCTTCTTCAGCCTGTGAACCATACAAAACTGGGCAGTGCCGACCGCCTCCTGGCAAAGACCTCCCGCCACAGTCTCCTCATAGCCAGCCGATAGGAACCAACTGTTGTCATACCGGAACTGACGGGCTCTCCATCTGGGACTCTCCACGACGCGCACCAGGATCGGCGAGTGGTCACTGGTCCCCGCAGGGAGCCCCTCAGCCACAGAAGAGGGGAAAAGGCGGAACCAATCACTGTTCCCCAAAGCATGATCAAGCTGGCATGCCACCCTGTCCACCACCGCCTTGTTGTGCCATGTCCATATGTGTCCTACCCTCTCCAGATCCCTGAGCCCGGACTGGAGCAGGCAAGACTGAAAATCTGACAGGATCTGGTCCGGGACCGGCCGCCCCCCCCAGCTTCTCCCCCCTGTATAGCGTAGCATTGAAGTCTCCCATAATAAGTAAGGGGAGATGACGATGCATTGCTAAGGAACTCAGCCTGATGATGTCCTGCCACAGGGTCTCCCGGCGCCTCCTGTCGTTGTGCCCGTAGACAGCACCAAGTAAGAATCGGAACCCACCCTTGTTGGTGAAGGAGATAGCCACCAGTTGGTCGGACATGAAAACCTCCTCTCCCTCCCAACTAGCTCCATTTCATCTAACCCAGATCCTCGCCATATCACAAAGACCAAGGTTGTAGAGCTGGACCCAGTCCGTAGGAGTTCTACGGGACAGGGTCTTCGCCCCCCGATCTTAGTCTCTAGTAAGATCGAGATTTCACACTTTTCCTTCCTCAGCACCTCACTAATCTCCCTCCATCTCCCCAGAGAACACCCCCCCCGGACATTCCAGGCAAGGGCCGACATCTAAACCGCGGGTGGGGTCCCCTGAACATCCTCTGAAGGGGCACCCGGGGAGAGTGCAACCTCCATATCTCTGGTATCCTCATCTCTATCCCCCTGAAGAAGAAGGGGCAGAGCAGGGGCCGCAGCCCCTTGTGGGTCCCCCCGAGGGGGAGGCTGAGCTAGGTCCATCACCCATTTAGGATTGACCTTCCACACTCTCTCCGTCCCACCCTGTCCGCTGTCCTCACTATGTGACTCCGTAGCCTGGCGCTTCCGACTGTAAACCTGAAGAGCTAGCATGTCTTTATCTCCATTTCGCCTGTCCTCCTGTCCCATACTCCTGGTGGTCATGGTCCTCGTCCCCATATACTCAACCATCGCTCCAGCAAGAACCTCCGTTGGAGACCCCTCATATTCCCCAGAGATGGGGGAAGGGTCAGCTTCCATCTCATCCTCCATCAAGCCCACCTGGTCAACAACAGGGGAGTCATCTGCACCACCTGCCTCCTGCCCTACCTCCTCCGTCACCACCTCAGAAGCACCTCCACGCCTACAAGCACTCGGGAGATGCCCAAAGCAGGCACACGCCGGACATCTGGGGGGAACTCACTCATACTCTACCTTCTGCATAAGGAACTGGCCAGAAGGGGTCCTGTACTTTAACTGCTCAGGCAGGTCCAACCTGGCATCAATCTCCACAAATACCCGAGCATACATCAATCTAGACCGGAAGGTGGTGGCTTCATCTGCCTTAATCGGCTTGCCAATGAGGCTGGCAAGTCTCATAAGGAGGGGGATACTCCAGAAGCGAACCGGGAACTCAGGAAACCGAACCCACACAGGCACCGCATTAAGCACCTCCTTCTCACACCTCAAGTCGGGAGTCCATTGCTTCAGAATAATGAGGCGGCCGTCAAACGTCCAAGGCCCTCCCTGGAGTATCCGAGTCACATCTTCTGCCAACCCAAATTTAACGAAGTAGAAGCCGTTTTCCTTGGAGAAGAACTCCATGCTACCCTTCGGCCGCCAGACTCTGTCCGCATATCCTCGGATCTGCCCATAGAAGGGCTTGCTCCCCAACACATATAGCACTAAAGTATTCTCCCAGAAAGCCGTCACCTTCGCCACTTCGTCGGCCGGGAAGTCGGCGCAGAGCTCACCCCCAATCGCCATAGGTGCAACATACTCCATCGATGCCGGAGACTTGGCGACCCCCACCTTGCATGCATCTGCCCAGGAGACATGCCGCGGGCCCGAACTCCGAGGTGGAGTCGTCGGGGTTGGCCGGGCACTCATGTTCGCAGCAGTCCCTCTCCCCCCGATAACTGGGACAGCCGTCCCGGCTGACCCCTTCGCACGAGGCCGCCACGCAATCCTGGCTTGTCCCTCCCGTTCCCTGGAGTGTGCCTGACCCACCGTTGGACCCGTTCTCCTGGCTATCCCCGCCCTCCTGTCCGATCCCTGCGTATAAGCTGAGCCTCTCCTAGCCTCAGGGATCTGCGATCGTTGCCCTCCTCCTCGCCTTACCCTTCGATTCTGGACCGTAGTCCAAGCCCCCTCCTCATCCTCCAATCCCGACGATGTCCTTTGGGCGGTGAACACCATCGAGGAGGCCCCGGGGGCCACCGCCGTCGAACACCCAGCCGAACCCGTGCTCGGATGAGAAGCCGCCGTCCGCAGCCCTCCCCGGCCACCCCTCCCGCCTGGGGAGGGTCGCCGGCAGCCGCCCGCTCCCGGGGGAGGGTCGCCGGACCTCCCCGGTCGGCCCGCTGGTCTCCAGCACCCTCGCGCGGGCGAGCAGCCGCTGCTGCGCACGTCGCCGGCGGCCGGCAGCCTCCGACCGCCTCCCGCCGGTCGCCACCGACCGCCACCGCCACCCCCTTGCCTTTCCCCCGGTCGGGAGGCGGTTGGCCGCCTCCACACCACGATTTGGCGATGCCCTAGCAGAGCTAGGGTTTCTGGATTCTCCCGCAGCCGCCATATATATGGTTATATATATATATATATATATATATATATATATATATATATATGCAAATGACCTCTAGCCTAGTGGTTAAGAGAGATGCATGCGGCCCAAGTGGTCAGAGTTCGAGCCCCAGTGGAGGCGAGTTCGCCACAATTACCCATTGCTCCAATATATATATATATATATATATATATATATATATATATATATAGGGGTAAGGATGCGTATATCTTGACTCTCCAAACTTTGTGTAAGCGGGAACCTTCTGGCACTACAACTTCCTTTTTGACACCTATGTATCATGAGAAAAAAAGATTTTCTCCTCAAGTAGGTTATTTTACTCCAACTATGCCCAAGGAAATGGCATTTGCATGGCTACCACAAATATGCGGTAGTCCGAGTCAATAATAGGGGGCATTTTGCTATCGAGGAGTTATTTTCATTTACTATGTTAAGAACATTTTTAGTACTTTCAGCTGAAGAAATTCATGCCTATTTCTTTGGATTGTTCAAGTAAGGCCTTTCTTTAATTTTTGCATGTTATTATCAAACCTTGCAGTAAGGCTCTATAGAAAATTCCCTCATTCACAATCTTTCTAGTTTAGTCATTTTCATAGCGAAATTTCTGTGAACACACAAAGGTAAATTCCTGGTATAGCTTAGAAAATGGATAAAATTATTGTTGCGAGTTAGTATCTTTATTCTTCCAGTAAAATTGGTCGACTCTCTTTGTCTGTCTATGAGATCATGGTTCTTAAATGTATTATAAATATTTCCCGTGGGATATTGACACTACGTTGTTCTGTAATTGATATTTAACTTTTAAGGTGACACATTTTGTTGGTTGCTTGTAAGGGTTCTATTTCTGGCCTATGACATTCCTTCTACTTTGGTACAATCCACTTCAGCCTCTGATCATGTGTACGTCTTACTCAATTGTTTAGTAGCCAACTTTTTTTCCTATGGATTGGTGAATGCGACTTTAGCTCAACATAATGTAACAACGAAATAAGTATTAGTCAACTTTGCTCTCTACATTTGCAATAGTTTTGAGCCTATATCTATTTAAACATCTTGAAATTTTACTTCCCTCCAACCCTCGTTACCTTGTTATTTCAACCTGTTTTGAATACAAATTAGGTATCTTGTATTGAAGATTCTGCACTTCTTTTTTCAATTTTTGTATTGTTTTCTGTGAGAAAATAAGAGCCTTTATGTTCATATAAACATATTTTGAATCTTTGATAACCATTATGTTTGGATGGCTTCAAGGTAGCAATATATTGTGAAAGCACTACCAAATAGATAGCATATGGAACTGTGTTTTAACTGCATCTTACTAACTCTATCCATGCTGCTTTTCTTTGTGCTTATGGATTTTTAATTAGTTGGATGAAAGTGGAGTATATGAAACGTAACTTCAAAACAGTTTTTGGTTAATGGTAACCCTGACTGATATTTTGATGGTGCTTTAGGCTGTGTTTGGCTTGTAAGAAAATGGGGGAAAGGAAAGAGAAAATGAAAAAGAAAGAGAAAAGGAAAAGAAAATCTTTTGCGTGTTTGGTTGATGAAGAAATTCAAAAAGAAAATCAACAAATTTTATTTGAGAAAAATAGAGAAGAGAGGGAGATGCGAGAGAAAGAGAGAGTTGGAGGGGAGAGAGAGAGAGAGAGAGAGAGAGAGAGAGAGAGAGAGTGGAGAGAGAGGTGGAGAGAGAAAAAGGAATCCCTCCAACTTAGGAGTGAAAAAATATTGAAAAATTATGTTAGTTATTTTCTCCCACTTTGATCTTCTTTTTAACTTTCTTCCCTAACCAAACACTCAAAACGGATTTTCACTTTCTTTTTCCTTTCGTTTCTCCCACTTTCTCGTAAACCAAACACAACCTTAATGTTATTAGCTGGGGAACACCCCATCCTTTTCACAAAAACACTTCAAAAAAGAAAAGGAAAACAGGTAACTGTTTCACAATTCACATGGATCCTCAAGAGATGTGTAAGGGCAATTGTTTTCGTTACTTGGGCCGACCATTCATCGGGATAGCAAGATCGAAAAAATGTTGTCTGATGTTTAAAGATTAAAAATGCAGGGTGTGTCGGCAATACTAATTCAAATCTCATTAAGTAATCTAATCTACTTACCATGTATAATTGAAGCAATCTTATTCGATGGTTGAATTGTATGCTAAGGTCGGAAGGTCTACACTAGTTAACTTAATATACATGGAAAGTATGAGTCATATGGTCAGTTAGTTGTAAGCTATAAGAGGACCATGTTCTTGACGTGTATAAGATACAAAAATAAGAAGAGAAAAAGAGAGAAAGGAGAGTTACCTCCTGTAGCATATAGCTAGGAAAGAGTATTTTATATTAAGTTTGATATTTTATGAAGTTTTGCTTGTGTATTGGTTGGTTCTTTACAAAACAATAGTTGTTAGATCCAAAGTTGTATTGGATTATTGTATTAAAACATGGTATCAGAGCTAAGGACAAAGCAAAAAAAAATCTTGGTGGTCGTCTTCAGAGCATCAAGTTTTTCGATGTTGGCAGTGCATCAATTCAAGAAAGATGGAAGACGATATATATATATATATATATATATATATATATATATATATATATATATATATATATATATATATATATATATATATATTTTGCAAATGACCTCTAGCCTAGTGGTTAAGAGAGATGCATGCGGCCCGAGTGGTCAGGAGTTCGAATCCCAGTGGGAGCGATTCCAGAAACAATTTACCTGGTTCCAATATATATATATATATATATATATATATATATATATATATATATATATATATTTGGAAAAAGGCACTTTGTACATCTAATAATTTGAAGAGTCTACAGATCAGATCTTGTGGGAGACTTGAAGTTCTCTATCACTTTTACATCAAATTATATGTTGTGAATCACCCCAATAATGAGCGTAGTCACCAGCTCAAAAACTCTATTGTTTCTTTCCTTCCATATATGCCAGACCGCGGCCGCCAACCGAATCCTTGATGTTTTGTACCACTGGGAACCCCGATTCCTTTCAGCCATGATATCTGCCACCTCCTCCCTCCAACTTCGGGAACCATGAGTCTCTATGTTGAGCTGAGCACACTGATGCTGCCAAATGGATGATGAGAAGGAACATCTAAAGAATGTGTGCTCCATAGATTCATGATCTAGTTTGCACAACTCACACAATGGTGATGGAATCTGCACACCAAACCTCACCAGGCGGTCCCGAGTAAGCAACTTCTCAAGACAGTTTGTATAAGCAAAATTGTATTTTGGAAGTCACCCCTTTGGTCCAAACCACCGAGGCCAGCTCCATGGGAGGGTGAACCTCCCTAATAGACTCATAGATAACCGATTGGAGAAAGATGTGCTATCCAGTGTGTGTCCATACCCATCGATCCTCTTCCAGACTCTGAGTATCCACTTGGACCTCTTCAATTTTCTGCCGAAACTGTCGCGTCATAGGGTGAAGATCCGCTCTCCACACACCCTCCCGCAGAATAGCGCTCACCCGGGCCCTCCTTCCCGCCGCTGGCAACGCTTGCCAACCAACTCGATCCGCCAAGCTCTGATGGTTGATCCACGGATCCCACCATAGGTCAGTAGTATCTCCATCTGTCATCACTCTGGAAATAAGTCCTTTTAATGTATTACGGTGAGAAAGTAAGTTCTTTCAAGTAATGGAGTCGTTGCTATTGGCTCGGACTTCCCAGAAGGTCTGATCCTTCATATAACTCCCCTTCATCTAAACCGCCCACAAGGAATCCTGGACAAGAAATTGCCAAGTTTGTCTCAATTCCGCAGTCTCTCGTAGGGTCCGTAAGGACTGTAGACCGACACCTCCCTCCTCCCGAGGTCTGCATAGAGTCGTCCATCCTATAGAGTGTAAGCCTCATTTCCAAATAAATTTAGCACATAGTCTTTCAATTTTGCTAATGGTCGCAGTCGGCAGCATGAGAGTCTGCAACCAAAATCGAGCAACGGCATAGATAACGGATCGAACCAGCTCGATGCGTCCTCCAAAGGATAAGCTTTGGGCATGCCACCCCTCCAGCCGGCGATGTGCATAGTCCACCAGACTTTAACATTCGATCTCTTTGGCATAGTTGATAGACAACGGGATTCCCAAATATTTGACTGGTAAATCTCCCTTCTCAATACCAAGAAGTAAAGCCCTCTCTTCTTTCTGCTGACAATGCTTGTTGAAGTAGGCCATACTCTTATCCTTGTTCAGTTGTAGACCAGTCAGTGAGCCAAACCGTTCCATAATCAAGTTCAAAGCCGCAATCCCATGACGCGAAGGAACAAGAAAGACCAGTAAGTCATCCGCATAGATAAGATGGGATACCTGAGGATGCACCCGCTTGTACAGCGGGGTAATCTGACGTCTATGGATCGTCACATCCATGAGCGATGTGAAAAACTCTATGACCAAGGTGAAGAGGTATGGCGATAGCGGGTCCCCTTGTCGAAGCCCTCTAGAACTGCTGAAGAAGCCATACGGCTGACCCCTGACTAGAACAGAAAACGAGGGAGTAGAGATGCAAACCCGAACCCTATCCATCCAAGTACGATCAAAGTCCATAGCAAGCATAATATGGCACACGAAATCCCTATTGACAGAGTCATATGCCTTTCGCAGATCAAGCTTGACGCACACTTTATCTTCTCCAGTTTTGTTGAAGTCCCAAATCAGCTCATGGACAAATAGGTTGTTATCAGCAATAGACCGCCCCTTCACAAAAGCCGCTTGATTACTAGACACCAGATCCTGCATAATCCGTTCCATACGTCTGCACATCAAGTGAGTGATGATTTTATATAGAAAATTGCAGCAGGAGATAGGCCGAAAATTGCTAAGAGACGTCGCTCCTTCCTTCTTCGGAATAAGATTCAGAAATGTATGATTGAGCTCCTTAAGCAGCTTGTCGTTGTCGAAGAAGTCGCTGACAATATCCAGAACCTCCTCATTCAGAATATCCTAATGGACTTTATAGAACTGGCTCCCAAAACCATCCGGACCAGGAGATTTATTTGGGTCCGCATGACGCACAATAACTTCAAGCTCCTATATCGTCACTGGTGCCAGCAGTACATTGTTACCCAGTGGGGTAACTAGTCTCTTGCATACAATCTCCGAAAAGTCAGATAAATAAGAATTTTGGTTGTAGAGCTCAGTATAGTACCTGACTGCTTTCTCCTGTAATGTAACAGCGTTCACCACCTCTTTGCTATCTACTCTATAAAGCTTTGAAATGTAATTACGATGCTGGCGGACCCGGATGATATCATAGAATAACTTGGAGCATTTGTCACCATTACGCAATCAGCTACATTTGGCTCGCTGAGCCAGTTCGATCTCTTCCAGTGTGCGTAGAGCTCCCACCTCTCTACAAAGATTCTGCTCCACCACTGCAAGGTCACTATTAAGAATGTCCTCCTGTAAAGCTATCTGCGCCTTCCGAAGCTGGTCTTCCTTGTCAGTGAGAGGGGTATGTCGTGACCCTCTTGCCCAGAATTTCAAACCAGCCTTTACCCGCTTCAGCCTCTGAACCATGCGAAATTGGGGATTTCCCTCAACATGAGTGCTCCAACCCGCCTGGAAAACCTCCGTATAGCCATTTATGCAGCTCCATTTGTTGTTGTACCTGAAATGACGTACCTTTTGAGAGGCTACCGTCGACAGATGGATGCGAACCGGTGAATAATCACTCGTGTCGGCTGGAAGACACTCAGCAACCATATCAGGGAACATTGAAAACCACTCCTGATTCCCTAAAGCACGGTCAAGTTGGCAAGCAACTCGTTTGTGGGTAGCTTTATTATGTCAAGACCAAATGTGTTCCGTTCTCTTCACCGCCTGCAGACCAGATCGTAGAAGGCAGCTTTGGAAGTCCTTCAAGACTCCATCTGGGACACGCCGTCCTCCAACTTTTTTGTGACTGAAGAGCAGGATATTAAAGTCCCCCATCAACAGCAGCGGCACATGGAACTGAGTTTCAGCTACAACACTGACTTGAAAGATCTCCTCCCATAAAGCCTTTCGAAACCGCCTGTCGTTGTTGCCATACACCACTCCCAAGATGAAAGTTATTCCCCCTTATTAGTGAAAGACACAGCAATCAGTTGATCTGACAAATGTATTACCTGATTAGCCCAGCTTTTGCTGTCCCAGCTCACCCAGATACGTGCCACCCCTCCTCCCCCCAAGTTATGCACCTAACCCCATTGATGCTGGATCCTTCGTTGTAGCAGTCTAGGAGACTTTATATATATATATATATATATATATATATATATATATATATATATATATATATATATATACTGTCCTGAGACAGAGGGGTGTGCTCAAGACTGCTATCCGGAGGGTCATGAGGGATGGGTCGGGCACGGATCTCTGGAGAGACCCATGGATTGATAGGCGGTCCTTGCTAGACATCCGGGGATCCGCGACTCATACGGAGGACAGGCGAGGTCTGAAGTGCAGCCGGATCTTACGAGATGGAGTGTGGAGGTCGGAATCTTATCGATACACTGAGGAGCTGGGAGGGATCATTATGTCTACAGCCATTGATCCGGCTTTGCCTGCGGATCGATGGATCTGGGAGCCGCCTGGAGCATCTTCGGGCTCGGGGGAGTTCCAGTTCCGTAGTTGCTACAATCTAATCCGGCACACTTTTCCTCTGAGTCCTGATTATGAGTTCGTCTGGTGTAAGGGTCTGGCCAGAAAGATGCAGCTGTGTGTCTATAAGCTTCTTCTGGGCCGACTCTTAACGAGGGATCGCCTGAGTTCATTTGGAGTGGCAGTGCCGGATACCATATGTGTGCTCTGTTCCTCAGAGCCTGAGTCTATTAGACATATATTTTTCGAATGCACTTTGGCATGGCAGATTTGGCCGGAGCAGAGTCGGATATTGGGAGTGGGCGCCTCCGGTAAATACATTGGGGACATCATCCCGGTGATTCGAGATAGCAGGGGTCGAGGGCAGGACTGGTTCCGCACGGCTAGAGTTCGTCTGGCGGCTTCGGTTTGGCATGTTTGGCGGGAGCGAAACCGTCGAATCTTTGAGGGACTAGTCACACCTCCGGTTGGCATTCTTCGTAACATTGAGTTTGATGTAAATGCTATGGAGAATGGTTGAGTGCTGAGTGGGAGTCCCATTCAGACTGTATGTTGTATGATTATGACTTTTCATTTGGAATAAAATTTATCTTTTTTCCAATATATATATATATATATATATATATATATATATATATATATATATATATATATATATATGGGGATCAGGTGATTACAATTTGACATTAAAAATACGCGCAATCTCATCTGTACATCAGTCGAAATTAATGGTTCAGATTTAACAACTATGCATGAAAAATTAATGCATACAAAATTTCTATTCATGGTTGTCACCTATTAATTTCTATGCCGCCTACATGGGCGGATCTAGGTAGTACTTCGGGTGGGCTAAAAAAAATTCTTTTCCTTTTTTTCCATATAATTTTTTTTTAGATTTTTTTTTGAAGTTAGTCTACACCTAGCCCACCCCAACTCACTCTAGCTCATCCGAGTATATATTTCTGGATCCGTCCCTGGCTACCTACCATGCATGAAAATTTTGCATGCATTAACTTCTATTTATGTGCTGCTGAGATTGCGTTTTTTTAGATGTCAAATTGTATGTGTCACCTGATCTCGATCATATATATATATATATATATATTGGAATAAGGGTGAATTTATTCCTCGCATATAGCGGTAAAGGTATTACAATACATAATATCACATCATCTCATGCCCCATATTATAATATTATCGAGCCAATACTGATACATCGAATTCTATGTTATGTAGAATTCCAATAGTAGGGGTAGTCAGGCCTTCGAAAATACGCCTGTTCCGCTCCTTCCAGACATGCCAAATAGACGCGGCCAGACGAACTCTGGCTCTTCTAGCCCACCCCGGGTCCCGACCTCTGTGGTCTCGAATCCAGCTAAGTATGCTCCTGATGTCTCGATCCACACCAACATCCCCTCTCAGCTGCACGCACTGCTCAGTCCAAATGTGCCAGGTCGTCGGGCAGACAAAGAAGAAATGTCCCATAGATTCGTCCTCCCCATGACAAAGGACACACTTGGTATCTGGGATATGCATCCCAAACCTGAGGAGTCTGTCTCTCGTCATCAGTCTGCCTCGCAGAAGCCGGTATACGCATAGTTGCATTTTTCGGGCAATCCCCTTGCCCCAAATGAAGTCCACCTCCTCAGCCCGGTTATGGTGAGTCCGAACCAAGTCATAACAGCTACTGAAGCAGAATAGACCTGACCCGTCCCCCGACCCAGGGCCAACCCAGCTCTAGGAGTCCTCATGCTGGCTATCATCTATAGTAATAAGGCGAATCTCCTCGGCTAGCGAAGCTGTGTAAGGATATCATTCTGGCCACCATATTCCATCTCTGATGATCGGACTGCATGTGAGCCCCCTGTCAGCCTCCCTGTCCACCTGTCCTCCCAGTATCTCCAGTAATGATCTGGAACCCAACCAAGGATCAAGCCAGAGATCAGTGGACGTCCCATCTTTCATGTTCCTGCGGATAGCGGTCTTAAGCACCGGCCGACACCTCAGAATGGCCTTAAATGTGACCGAGAAAATATTGTCTATCCTGCAAGCCCAGAAGTTTGTCCGCCTGAGGTATCTGTTTGCCATCCATTCCGTCCAGAGCGAACCCCCCTTGAGGAATCTCCAGGCCATCTTCACACAAGCTGCCTTCCTGACCGCACGTAGAGGCCGCAGTCCCCCTCCCCCCTCCCTAGGACGACATAACTGGTCTCAGGAGATCGCATGCATCCCTCCCCTCCAGATGAATTCCGCACAGATAGACTCCACTTTCCGAATAGTGGCCGACGGGATCTGGATAGACTGGAGCCAGAACATCGTGATGCCAGCAATAACTGATCTCACCAGCTCAATCCGACCGTCAAAAGATAGACCCGCAGCCTGCCAGCCCTCCACCCTCCTCTGAGCAAAATCCACCAAGCTGTGGCAATCCTGCTCTCTGGCGTAGTTGACCATCAACGGAACCCCCGGGTATTTCACTGGGAGTTCACCTTTTTCTACTCCTAGAGCGAAGGCTCTCTCCTCCTGAAGCGTGCATCGGGAACTGAAGTAGACTCTTCTTTTCTCCCTATTTAACTGTAGCCCAGATAGCCGCCCGAACTCCTCCATGATGTCCGATAGCGCTCTCATGCCCCGCATGGAAGGCTGGAGGAGCACCAATAAGTCATCAACATAAATCAGATGTGAGACCACCGGTCTCACCAACCGAAAAAGGGGGACGATCTTCTTGCTATGCACCGCCGTGTCAATCATGCAGGTGAAATACTCCATCACCAAGGTAAACAAGTATGGAGAGAGGGGATCACCCTACCTCAGCCCCCGGTTGCTCATGAAGTAGCCATGAGGTGTGCCCTGGATGAGGACAGAGAAGGTAGGGGAGCAGATGCACTCCCTCACCCTCGCAACCCACCTCTCGTCGAATCCCATGACGAGCATCAAGTGGCATAGGAAGTCCCGGTTGACCGTATCATAGGCTTTCCGTAGATCCAGCTTCACACACGCCTTTATCCCCCCAGGTTTGCTGAACTCCCTCACCATCTCATGAGCAAGTAAGCTGTGCTCCGCTATCGATCGACCCTTGATGAAAGCAGCCTGATTCTGGGATACCAATCCCTGCATAATCCCCTCCATACACCTGCACATAAGATGTGTAATAATCTTATAAATAAAGTTACAACATGCAATGGGTCTAAAGTCTGCAAGTGAGGTAGCACCATCCTTCTTAGGAACCAGCGTCAAGAATGTGTGGTTCATCTCCTTCAGAAGCCGGCCCTCCACGAAGAACTCCTGGACCGCCTCCAAAACAGGGTACTTAAGCACACCCCAGTGTCGCTTAAAGAACCCTGAAGAGAAGCCATCAGACCCCGGAGCTTTGTTAGGATTAGCCTTCATCACAATGTCTTCCACCTCCTCCAATCTCATAGGGGCCAATAGCAGGCAATTTCCATGGTGCGTCACCAGCCTTTTAGTGACAAGGCCGGGGAACGTACTGGTGTAATCCGTCTGCTAGTATAAGTCCGAGTAAAATCTGACGGCCTCCTCCTGGATCTCCACCGGGTCCCCTACCAGGCCCCCCTCGCCATTCAGAAGTCTGGGGATGCTGTTCCGGTGCTGACGAGTGCGGATCACATCATAGAAGAACTTGGTGCATCGGTCACCATCCTTGAGCCAGGTGCATTTAGCCCTCTGTGCCGCACTGATCTCCTCCTGTAACCTCATGATGCTGACCTCCTCTATCAGAGTCTTCTCCCTAGCCGCCAACTCCCCGTCCAGAATGTCAGCCTGTAGAGCCACCTGAGTGTCCCGAAGCTCGGCTTCCTTTTCCGCCAGAGAGGTCCGCGGTCTCATCTTCACCCAACCCCTGAGCGCTCGCTTGATCTGCTTGAGTTTATGAACCATATGGAACTGAGCCGTGCCAGCCCGGAAGTGCTGCATCTCTCCCGTAATCACCTCCTCATATCCAGCCGACAGGTACTAGCTATTGTTATACCGAAACGGCTTCGACCTCAAAGTAGGTCTCTCACAAAGGCCAACTCGGATAGGAGAGTGATCACTAGTACCAGCCGCAAGACCTTCCGCCGCCGAATTAGGGAAGAACCGGAACCAATCACTATTGCCCAAGGCCCGATCCAACTGACAAGCAATTCAATTCTTTGTAGCCTTGTTGTGCCAGGTCCAGATATGGCCAGCTCTCTCCAGCCCCCTCAACCCAGATAGGAGCAGACATCTCTGGAAGTCATATAAAACTGAATCCGGGACATGTCGACCTCCCACCTTCTCTTGGCGAAGCAGCATAGCATTGAAATCTCTCATGATAAGCAGAGGAAGATGCAAGTTGTCCGCCATATGACCCAGGCACACAATGTCCTCCCACAGAGACTCCCGGAGTCTACGATCATTGTGCCCGTAAACCGCACCCAGGATGAAACGGAACCCACCTTTGTTCTCAAAAGAAATGCCAATAAGTTGGTCCGATTTCTGGAGCTGCACCCCCTCCCAGCTATCTCGGTTCTACCTAACCCAGATCCTAGCCATATCGCATAGATCTAAGTTGTGAATGTGGTCCCAGTTTGCCGGAGTCCTACGCGAGAGCATCGCGGCCCCTCTGATCTTCGTCTCCAGCAAAATAGCAATGTCACAAGTCTCTCTCCTCAGCACTCCTCCAATCTCTCTCCAGCGCCCAATGGAACACCCCCCCTAATGTTCCATGCTAGGACCGACATTAATTAATATATGTCGGGTCCCCCTGAAACTCTACTGGATCAGCACTCGGGGGAGTGCCTCATCCGCCTGATCAATGTCTGCATCTACCATGGATGACGGAGCTAGATGTGCCTGGATCCTGCTGAGTGTAAGAGTCCAGTTAGGATTGGCCTCTGTCTGGTCGTCCTGATCCCGTTCCAGTGGGATATCCTCCTGCGTGGCCGGAGCATGTCTTTTCCTGCTGGTGTAAACCATGATCTCCTCGGAGGTTTCCTTCTCCTTTTGACTACTGCCAACTGCACTCATACCTCTGGTCACCATGCTCCTCTGAGGCCGGAACGGGACCAGCGCGCCCTGCGTACTTTCCTGTCTCTGCTGTGAGCCAGTCTCCAGCCTCCTGTCGACCTTCATCACCGTGTCCTCCTCCATGGCTTTGTCTGTCGACGTCTCCCCAGGTAAGTGACTGGGAGCCGTCTCCCTCCCGAATGCTTCCGTCTGAGCCGCCGGTTGCCTGACAGCCTCCGTCCCCTTATACTTACACGCACTAGTAGCATGCCCAAAGCACTCACAGATGGAGCACATGGGAGGAACCCAGTCATACTCCACCGACTGAGTTAGAACCTCCCCAGACGGAACCTGGTATTCAAGCATACTCGATAGTTCCGAACCCGCCTTGATCTCCACAAAGATCCTGGCATACATGAGTCTGGTACGGAAAGCAGTGGCCTCATCTGCCTTGATTGGTTTCCCCACGAGGCTGGCGAGTCTCATGAGGAGCGGGATGCTCCAATACTTCACTGGGAACTTTGGGAATCAGATCCAGATGGGGATAGCATTCAGCACCTCTTTCTCACATCTCAGCTCCGGAGTCCATTCCTTCAATATGATGAGTCTCCCATCAATGACCATGGTCCTCCCTGCAATATCCTGGTCACATCCTCCGCTAGCTCAAACTTGACGTAGTAAAACCCGTTCTCCCGGGAGAAGAATTTCATGCTGCCTTTGGGTCTCCAGACTCTCTCCGCATAACCCCGGATTTGTCCATAGAACGGCTTGTTCCCTAGCACGTATAACACCAGGGTGTCACGCCCCGATTCATAGAGTCGTTTATTGACATGTTTTAGCACTTGGAATCGATCGTCCTCGCTTGGGCGTGATGCCGTACAAGTCTGGTATTGCACTTGTACAAGGCAAAGATGGTACATAAGTGATAATATGCAAATAGGAACACATTGCAGCGGCAGAAGCAGACAAATTGAAGTTAGTGAGGACAATCTTTCTCATTGAATAGAAGTAGATCACTTCTTTATAGCAGCGGAGATAAAAGGATAACTTGAAGCCACACAGAGATATATAGAACTCTATTCTCTTTTATTGATAATCGAAGAAGAGTACAAGACTTGTATTGAAGTACAATATTTGCCACATCTCACTTTACATTGAAAGTCAACTGAACATTGCTATACAGCTTACATTGGATATTTGGATACAATGAGTTACAACTCGATATACCGACTTGGCTTACAATCTCACTGGTACAACTGATTACAATGTTCCATACATTATGCCCTTTATAAACAGAAGACATCATCTTGTACAAGGAGAGCTTCTGTATGCCCAACAAATCTTCGATGCCGCGGGACCAATCAAGCCAATCTTCGTGTGTAGAACATATCCCAAGCACAAGCACCTGCCCACAAAACGTGGGTCAGCACATCATCTATGTACTGGCAAGTAGAATCCAACCCACTCGCATAAACCAACATTTAAAGTGAACATTTAAGCAAGCATTTATTAGAATGATCTTTCTATTTGGGGCCTAGCATCAGTTTACAGTTCATGGACAATAATCATAGTGAAGCATGTAAACATATACTTAGTAGCATTCATGTGGACGTATCATTTTAGCAATCTAGGTGTTATCATGCAAGGCATCATTGAGGCATACTAGGTGTTATCATGAAAAGGCATCATTGAGGCATCGTTAACATTAACATCTTAAACATGTTCTGATAGTTCTCACTTCAAGCACCACTTAGCATGTATGTTGTGTTTGAGCAATGATTATAGCATGGCATCTTTCTAGCATATTGAATTTAACATGTTAAGCAGGATCTCATACTGAAAGGCTACATACAGCATCATTTACTAATTTGGAACGTAAGCATGCAAGTTAAACCAACACATATATTGAATTATCACATTTAAGTGATATCTTACCGATAGCCGACTCCCTCGTACCTGCATCAAATACAGGTTAGCAGATATACTTACTCTGCCTGCATAAGACATTTATTAGCATGCATCCTGACTACATGATCATTGGTGTTAGTGCACCATTTTCAGACGTTGCCATATAGGACTTCGAAAGGTAATCGACGCGCCATTCCACCAGGTTGCGAGCCCGAATGGAATGTCCCGATACCACGTACCCTTAAAGTACGTTTACACTTCCCCCATGGTCGGACCGGTCCCCCTAACGTCCCGGGGTCCCGTCCGAGGAAGCAGTCACCCCCTTGTATACAAGTTGTCGCTGATCATGCGAATGCGTGTCCGACTCGATCGTGAACATTAATGCATGGTAAAATATTGAAGTAAGGACAACAGTGCATCATCATTCATCTCATTCAAGTCATGTTCAATGACTTATTCATTCTCATCATTACCATCATTTCATTTGGTGATCTCAACGATCCCAAGTCTCATCAATTCTCATTCATTACTTCATTGCAACATTTCTCATTATGTTCCTTTTAAAGGAGGAACAACAGCATTCATTCATTTCAAGGGACCTGCAGCATTTCATTCATTTTATAGGAACAATAGCATATTCAATTCTTTCTCATGTATAATTCATGCAGCATCTCATTATTCTAGTGATACATTCATTTCATCAAGATTAAGCATAAGAGACATTATCGATTCATTCTCAGGCATCATGTTATATTAGCAGTTCAAGTGTGATTCGTTCAGCAACTCAATGGTTCATGTGTTATTCATTCAATGATTTCCAGCATATGCAATCTCTATCGATTTAGCAACTAAAGCATCGCATCCCAATTATTCAATATTCAAGGTAAGAGACATTAGGGACATATTCATAGCATCACATTATTCCATTTATTAATCATGCAGGAATAAGGAGGAAGGAGGACAGTTCCACTTGCCTTGCATAACAGTCTTCCTGCTCTAATCCCACTAAGCGTAGCTCCACCAGCGAGCCACGTTCCAATACCCATTCCATCTAGCCAGCTAAGAAAGACTGCATCAGTCTCAACTCTCTTGATCTCCAACACAAGTCGCGGTCCAACATTCTAATCCCATCCAACAAGCCAACCAAATGCCTCGTGCGGAGCAGGGCATTACATAATATACCACTCAGAAAAAGTTTCGTCCTCGAAACTTAAGGAAACAACTCTTTCTACTAGATTCTCTTAGTCATTCAGCTTCAATTTAATATTCATTTAATCCCACTTGATCTTTTCAAATTGTTATCCGACTGTATCATTTTAATCCATCAACGATTCAATCTATCTTTTTTTTTTTTTTCCAAATACTTGCAACTTCTCATTGATTCACCAACATTTTCTCATATTTCTATCTCGGTCGCAACATATCACTTCGGCTGGATCCATACACATATTTTAGGCGTCCCCAAAACATATGTACTTCAGCCAACTTCCATGTTAGTGCGATTCGATCAGCCACAGTATAACTCTCTTTCCCAATCAGACTTAGCATCCTTTCAATTGACTTATCACTTTATTCCCTTGTCACAATCACTATCTTCCAGGCTACGACACTTTACATCAGGGACAACTTGGTTAAGCTCTCTATCCGGGCATAATATTTCTAGCCTTCGATTAAGGGTCTAATCTTCGAGCCAATCATATCAATAGTCCACAACATGCAATCATATTCCTTCCCAAATCCAACAATATTTCTCACCGAGGCAATTCATCTTTTTCTAAAAGATACAATTCCGACATCACCAACTATAAATTACCCAAACCAAGGGCACAATAGTATGCAACAGTCAAGGTCAATCCAGCTACCCGACTATAGATACCTATCCAACATTCCCGCCATGAGCAGTCAATTCTATCTCATATAATAATTCACTGTTCGATACATACAACTCGAGTCTCATCCTACGATTCCATTTCCCGCTATAGGCCGACACATAATCCTCAAGGGTCAAACATCACCAAGGTTCATATTGGAGCATATACTTACAACTTATCATTCTTAGATCATACTCATCACCATCTCTCGTTCAATGCCACAAGGTTATTCTATGGTTCACCAACGGCCATCTATTATTCGGTCCAGTCTCAATGGTTAGCTATACCGACAGCTATACCTAATCATTCATGTGACTTCCCTAGAGTGGACGGCTACTAGGGTTATACTAGTTTCTCATTCTTAAGGCCAACAAGCAACCAACAGTTCTAAGGAACTCTACCCAAACCTATGGGTTTCAACTCAGTCTGAATAATAAATCGCCAATTGGGCTAAGCCAGCAATTGGTAATTTATCAACTGGTCGCTAGGGTCAAGTCTATCTATCCAGGGTCTTCCTCAAGGAAATAATTTCCACATAGGCTCATTCTAGACTTACCCAACGATCGACTAAGATCAATCTATTAATATTACGGTCAATTCCCAACCCGACATATGATTCTCATCGTTCTAATAATCCATCAAGTAAATTTCCAATGATTCAATTTCTATTTCAAATTCCTTTGTACCCACACGAACCCATAAGCCAAGGCTAACTGTTCAAAGGTCATTGGTTCCGTTAGTCTCAACAGGGCTATGGAACCATACTATTCGATCCGTATGACAGAGTCACACCACCAAGTCATAAGCCAACAATCTATCTCCCCACCAACAGTCACATGTACCGACATTATCCAACACGATTGCAATTCCTCAATCCCATTCGTTTCATCAGTCATCAACATCTCATACGGACATCTTAAATCTCATATTGTAAGGGTCGAGTAATTTATTCCATTCTATCCGACAATTCATGTATCAATTAACCATTCTCTATGCAACATAATTATTCAGGATTGCTACTTGTTACTTTTCTAGTACAATTCAATTCCTCAACATTCATGCACAGGTGCAACGACTATCCTTTGGTGATCAAGATGGGTTAACATCTATTATACCTTAGGGTCAAGGCACAAATCTCTAATATTCCTTTGGTCACCGACAACTTTTTCCAAAACTTCCAGCTTCGTAATCAACATTGTATTAGCCACAAATAATTTGCATCCAACCAATCGAAATCAACATTCAGATATTCTAAGCCACAACATTCTCTAGCCAAATCCATTTACCCATAACATACTAACGGTCTTACTAGTCTGAGTCATCACTCGACTAAACAATTTCTAACCAAGCCACCAGTTTCCATTTTCGACAATCTCGCTACTCAATATAACATCACCGTCAAGGGACACTCGAGTCATCTAGCCACAATACATGACTCCCAGCTAAGTCTCGGTACTACCCAGTACCCACAAATAATCTCATTGTTATTCTATGGAAAGGGTCAACATACATCTCGTTCTGAGGTGGTAGAGGCAATATACCACTCAGAAACGAAGCCATCCTTAAACAATACTAACCCAATTCTATTTCCAGACATTCATGATCTACAATGATCACAACACTTAACCAACATCTCGGGGTCTTAATATCACAAGCCAACATTCTTAGGATCTCAAAAGTACTAGCCATCACCCCTGAGTCGACTCACCAGTTATGTCGAACTCACCCATCAATTATTTCATTCACAATTCATTTCCAACATCACATGCAATCTCAACTTGTTACAGCATACATAGCCACTTTCTTTATCTCCACAATTCCAACCAGCATTCATACTATAGCATACTATGGCATCGAGTCATTGTTGGGTTATTTGTGTCCAAACCAACAACAATTATTCATTCAGGGGCATCACAATGTATATAGACTTATTGTATGGAACATCCAGTGAGCAGCCAAGAGGGTCAATGAACTTTTCAGACATAAACAACACAAGGATGATTACAGAACAACAACAGCATAATCGCAGAAGCCATCTGTGATTTAATCGCGGAAGCAACGTTGAGTGATCGCGGAAGCAACTTTGGTTAATCGTCGATGCAACTTTGATTTGAAACGAATCAAAGAAGAGACCAAGGACGTAAAGCCGTGCTCTGATACCAATTTGTCACGCCCCGATTCATAGAGTCGTTTATTGACATGTTTTAGCACTTGGAATCGATCGTCCTCGCTTGGGCGTGATGCCGTACAAGTCTGGTATTGCACTTGTACAAGGCAAAGATGGTACATAAGTGATAATATGCAAATAGGAACACATTGCAGCGGCAGAAGCAGACAAATTGAAGTTAGTGAGGACAATCTTTCTCATTGAATAGAAGTAGATCACTTCTTTATAGCAGCGGAGATAAAAGGATAACTTGAAGCCACACAGAGATATATAGAACTCTATTCTCTTTTATTGATAATCGAAGAAGAGTACAAGACTTGTATTGAAGTACAATATTTGCCACATCTCACTTTACATTGAAAGTCAACTGAACATTGCTATACAGCTTACATTGGATATTTGGATACAATGAGTTACAACTCGATATACCGACTTGGCTTACAATCTCACTGGTACAACTGATTACAATGTTCCATACATTATGCCCTTTATAAACAGAAGACATCATCTTGTACAAGGAGAGCTTCTGTATGCCCAACAAATCTTCGATGCCGCGGGACCAATCAAGTCAATCTTCGTGTGTAGAACATATCCCAAGCACAAGCACCTGCCCACAAAACGTGGGTCAGCACATCATCTATGTACTGGCAAGTGGAATCCAACCCACTCGCATAAACCAACATTTAAAGTGAACATTTAAGCAAGCATTTATTAGAATGATCTTTCTATTTGGGGCCTAGCATCAGTTTACAGTTCATGGACAATAATCATAGTGAAGCATGTAAACATATTCTTAGTAGCATTCATGTGGATGTATCATTTTAGCAATCTAGGTGTTATCATGCAAGGCATCATTGAGACATACTAGGTGTTATCATGAAAAGGCATCATTGAGGCATCGTTAACATTAACATCTTAAACATGTTCTGATAGTTCTCACTTCAAGCACCACTTAGCATGTATGTTGTGTTTGAGCAATGATTATAGCATGGCATCTTTCTAGCATATTGAATTTAACATGTTAAGCAGGATCTCATACTGAAAGGCTACATACAGCATCATTTACTAATTTGGAACGTAAGCATGCAAGTTAAACCAACACATATATTGAATTATCATATTTAAGTGATATCTTACCGATAGCCGACTCCCTCGTACCTGCATCAAATACAGGTTAGCAGATATACTTACTCTGCCTGCATAAGACATTTATTAGCATGCATCCTGACTACATGATCATTGGTGTTAGTGCACCATTTTCAGACGTTGCCATATAGGACTTCGAAAGGTAATCGACGCGCCATTCCACCAGGTTGCGAGCCCGAATGGAATGTCCCGATACCACGTACCCTTAAAGTACGTTTACACTTCCCCCATGGTCGGACCGGTCCCCCTAACGTCCCGGGGTCCCGTCCGAGGAAGCAGTCACCCCCTTGTATACAAGTTGTCGCTGATCATGCGAATGCGTGTCCGACTCGATCGTGAACATTAATGCATGGTAAAATATTGAAGTAAGGACAACAGTGTATCATCATTCATCTCATTCAAGTCATGTTCAATGACTTATTCATTCTCATCATTACCATCATTTCATTTGGTGATCTCAACGATCCCAAGTCTCATCAATTCTCATTCATTACTTCATTGCAACATTTCTCATTATGTTCCTTTTAAAGGAGGAACAACAGCATTCATTCATTTCAAGGGACCTGCAGCATTTCATTCATTTTATAGGAACAATAGCATATTCAATTCTTTCTCATGTATAATTCATGCAGCATCTCATTATTCTAGTGATACATTCATTTCATCAAGATTAAGCATAAGAGACATTATCGATTCATTCTCAGGCATCATGTTATATTAGCAGTTCAAGTGTGATTCGTTCAGCAACTCAATGGTTCATGTGTTATTCATTCAATGATTTCCAGCATATGCAATCTCTATCGATTTAGCAACTAAAGCATCGCATCCCAATTATTCAATATTCAAGGTAAGAGACATTAGGGACATATTCATAGCATCACATTATTTCATTTATTAATCATGCAGGAATAAGGAGGAAGGAGGACAGTTCCACTTGCCTTGCATAACAGTCTTCCTGCTCTAATCCCACTAAGCGTAGCTCCACCAGCGAGCCACGTTCCAATACCCATTCCATCTAGCCAGCTAAGAAAGACTGCATCAGTCTCAACTCTCTTGATCTCCAACACAAGTCGCGGTCCAACATTCTAATCCCATCCAACAAGCCAACCAAATGCCTCGTGCGGAGCGGGGCATTACACAGGGTGTTCTTCCAGAAGTCAGAAACCTCCGCTATTTCTTCTGCGGGAAAATATGCCCTGAGTCCTCCTCCAACCGCCATCGGTGTAACAAATTCCATCGACAGCGGACTTTTCGTCTCCACTGGTGTGCACACCTCCTTCCATGACCGAGGCCTCTGCTCCTCAGAGTGGGTCCTGGTTGGAGGGTTCGCAGATCCCGGACTTTGCCTACCAGTATCTACAACAATACCCTTTGCCTTCTCTGCCACTGTCGCCTTTGGCCGCCATCCAGGCACAGTACGTACCGTACCTCCCCCTCGGCGATGGGGATCGACTGTGCCTCTCGAAGGCCGACTCCCATAATTCCCTTGGTTCTGAGCCCCTCGTCGCCCTCCGGCCCATCGTCTCACCACCGTCTGCCAGCCGGCCTCTCCAGTCCCGTCAATCTCCGGCGTAGTATCCGACCCGAATTCAAAAACCGGTGCCGTAGCCCCCGGCTCTCCCCCACCTTTGCCGGGCCCCACGCCCAGCCCCGACCCGCCTCGAGGGGGGCCTCCACCCGCACCTGAACCCCCGCGTGGGAGGGTGCCGCTGGATCCGGCCGACCCCCCCCCCCCCCCTTCGGGAGGGAGCCCTTGCGCCCGGTGCTGCTGTCGCCCGACCCCCCCCCCCCCCCCCCCCCCCCCCCCCCCCCCCCCCCCCCCCCCCCCCCCGCCTGGGGGGTCCCCTTGCCGCCGCCGCATAGGGTTAGCCCCCCCCTTCCCCCCCCCCCCCCTTCCGCCGGACGCCTCCCTCGAGAGGGTCTGGGGGGCGGGGGGGGAGGTGCCGTCGCCATCGAGAGGAAAACCCTAGTAGAGCTTTCCGTCGCCATTATATATATATATATATATATATATATATATATATATATAGGCTATGAAGAGCCTAGGGATACAGTATCTTCAAAGAGGAAGGAAAATGTCACAGAGGTTGCTGCACAGAAAAGCTCGCATATTTATATTCGTAAAAGGTGATATGGATACGGTTGGGGAGATTTAAGAACTGAAATAACAAAAAATATTTGGGAACAAATAGAAGACACATGAAAGAAAAGATGAGGATATTCTGTCATAATCAATTTCTGAAGAGAAAATCTTTAAGAAGCTAGCAAATTGTGGATATTCTGCCACTGGATACTGAAAATTTGGAAGTTGTGCTCGTGTCACAAACATCGATTATTCATCAAGTCGAGGTCGACAATGACACAACCACATTGTTAGTTCGACATGATGATCAACTGCCCAAAGAATCAAAATTCGATATCAAGGTAGTCAGTCCTGAAACGTCACAAATTGTAGATCCTTCCAAGCTGATGAAAAGAGAGTTAATAAGAATAAAAAACGTGTGAAGAAAATTGTTGAAAACAAACCAAGATTGGTAAGAGTCTTGCTGGTTCCAAAGAAGGAAGCCAATGCAAGGGTAGCCGATGTCGTAGCATAGGATATGGAAGTTCTCAGAGGTAAAAGGATCTCAAGTTTGTAGTCGTTAACGTGTGCAAAGAAGAAGAAGTAGCAGAATAAGAAGAATCAGTGATGAAGAAAAATTCAAAGAGTTAAATTGAAAGAAGAAAATCAAGCATCAAGGACTAGAATGGAGTTTTGTTGAAAAGGAGTAAACAATTCTTTACCAAATTTAAAGAAAAGATTGAATACAAGAAGATAGAATGGAGTTCTTAAGGAACCAAGATAGAAAAGAGTTTCGAAGATCAAGAGAGTTGGTGTTGGTTATCTCAAATTCGCTAGAGGAAGTTGGAAGTATAAATTCAAGTTTAAGAGGGGATGTTGCAAATTGAACATGGTTTTCTTCTTAAGAACTGCCAAAGCTAAAAGGTTGTATCAGCGTGCATCCAAGGTATGTGTCTCGAAATATTTCTTTTTGCAGAAAAAACATGGACAAAGCAAAGGCGATCTGACAAATAAATTGCAAGAGGTCAAGATGGCGTGAAGACCAAGTTCAGTCGAAGCTGAGTTAAGGTTGCAAGAGTCGAGATCAATTTCATGAAGCAATATGTGTTCATGCTCGAGCGATTTGAATTAAGGGAGAATGTTGGAAATACTAATTCAAATCTCGCTAGTTAGCATGTATAATTGAAGCCATCCTATTTATGCATGGCTCTAGGCTAAAGTTGGTGGTTGAATTGTATGCTAATGTCGGTAGGTCTACAGTAGTTAATGTACATGGAAAGTATGACTCATATGGTCGGTTAGTTGTAAGCTATAAGAGGACCAGGTCCTTGACATGTGTGAGAGGCAAAAATAAGAAGAGAAAAAGAGAGATAAAGGTGAGTTACCTCCTGTAGCATATAGCTAGGAAAGCTATAAGTATTTTATATTAAGTTTGATGTTTTATGAAGTTTTGCTTGTGTATTGGCTGGTTCTTTACAAAACAATAGTTGTTGGATTCAAAGTTGTATAGGAATTATTTTAAAAAACATGGTATCAGAGGTAAGGACAAAGCAAAAAATCTTGGTGGTCGTCTTCAAAGCATAAAGACGTTTACATTGGTGTGCGATTCATCAAGTTTTTCTGTTTTTTGTTGGTGGCAGTGCATCAATTCAATATATATATATATATATATATATATATATATATATATATATATATATATATATATATGACAAAGCAAAACGTCTTGGTGGTCGTCTTTAAAGCATAAAGACGTTTACGTTGGCGTGCGATTCATTAAGTTTTTTGGTTTTTCGTTGGTGGCAGTGCATCAATTCAAGAAAGATGGAATATATATATATATATATATATATATATATATATTGGAATAAGGGTAAATTTTATTCCTCGCACACAGCGGTAAAGGTATTACAATACACTAAAATCACTTCTCATGCCCCAATAACGTATTATGGGGTCATTACTGATACATCGAATTCTATGTTATGTAGAATTCCAATAGGAGGGGTAGTCAGGCCTTCGAAAATACGTCTGTTCCGTTCCTTCCAGATGTGCCAAACTGAAGCGGTGAGACAGACTCTGGCTCTTCTGGCCCACCCCGGATCCTTGCCTCTGTGATCTCAGATCCAGCTAAGAATGCTCCTGATGTCTCTATCCATACCAACTCCCCCTCTCAACTGCACGCACTGCTCAGCCCAAATGTGCCAGGACGTCGGGCATTCAAAGAAGAGATGCTCCATAGATTCGTCCACCCCATTACATAGCAACACTTGGCATCTGGTATCTGCATCCCAAATCTGAGCAGTCTGTCTCTCGTCATCAATCTGCCCTGCAGAAGTCTGTAGGCACACAATTGCATTTTTCGGAAAATTTTCTTACCCCAAATGAAGTCCACCTCCTCAGCCCGGTCGTGGTGAGTCCGTACCATGTCATAGCAGCTACGAAAGCAGAATAGTCCTGACCCTCCACCCGAACCTGGGCCGACCTAGCTCCAGGAGTCCTCATGCTGGCTATCGTCAATAGTAATCTGGCGTATCTCCTCGGCTAGCTGAGCTGTATAAGGATATCCTTCTGGCCTCCATATCCCATCTCTGATGATCCGGCTGCATGTAAGCCTCCTGCCCGCCTCTCGATCCAGCTGTCCTCCCAATATCTCCAGCAAGGATCTGGAACCCAACCAAGGATCAAGCCAAAGATCAGTGGTCTTCCCATCATTCATGTTCCTGCAGATAGCGGTCTGAAGAACCGGCATACACCTCAGAATGGCCTTAAAAGTGACCGAGAAATTATTGTCTATCCTGTAGGCCCAGAAGTTAGTCCGCCTTAGATATCTGTTCGCCATCCTCTCCGCCTAAAGCGACCCCCCTTGATGAATCTCCAGGCCATCTTCATACCAGCTGCCTTCCTTACCGCATGTAGCGGCCGCAGCCCCACTCCACCTTCCTCCCGAGAACGACATAGCTGGTCCCAAGCGATCGCATGAATCCCTCCCCTCCAAATGAAGTCAGCACAGATGGACTCCACTTTCCGAATAGTGGCCGTCGGGATCTGGATAGACTGGAGCCAGAACATCGTGATGCCAGTAATAACCGATCTCACCAACTCAATCCGTCCGTCAAATGATATACCCGCAGCCTGCCAGCCTTCACTCTCCTCTGAGCAAAATCCACCAAGCTGTGACAATCCTGCACTCTGGCGTAGTTGACTGTCAGCGGGACTCCCAAGTATTTCACTGGGAGCTCACCTTTCTTCACTCCCAGAGCGAAAGCCCTCTCCTCTTTAAGCGTGCACCGGGAACTGAAGTAGACTATGCTCTTCTCCCTATTTAACTGCAGTCCAGATAACCTCCCAAACTCTTCCATAATGTCTGAGAACGCTCTCATGCCCTGCATGGAAGGCTGGAGTAGCACCAATAAGTCGTCAGCATAAATCAGATGTGATACCACCGGTCTCACCAACCTGAAAAGGGAGACGATCCTCTTGCTATGTACCGTCGTGTCAATCATGCATGTGAAATACTCCATCACCAAGGTAAACAAGTACGGTGAGAGGGGGTCACCCTGCCTCAACTCCCTGTTCCTCCTGAAGTAGCCATGAGGAGTGTCCTGGATGAGGATTGAGAAAGTAGGGGAGCAAATGCACTCCCTCACCCTCGCAACCCACCTCTCGTCGAACCCCATGGCGAGCATCAAGTGACATAGGAAGTCCCGGTTGACCGTATCATAGGCTTTCCGTAGGTCTAGCTTCACACAAGCCTTCATCCCCCAGGTTTGCTGAACTCTCGAACCATCTCATGTGCAAGTAGACTGTGCTCCGCTATCGATCGGCCCTTGATAAAAGCTGTCTGATTCTGGGACACCAATTCCTGCATAATCTCCTCCATGCGCCTGCACATAAGATGAGTAATGATCTTATACAGAAAGTTACAGCAAGCAATGGATCTAAAGTCTGCTAGAGAAGTCGCGCCCTCCTTCTTAGGAACCAGCGTCAAGAAAGTGTGGTTCATCTCCTTCAGAAGCCTGCCCTCCGCGAAGAACTCCTGAACCGCCTCCAGAACGGGGAACTTAAGCATACCCCAGTGTCGCTTAAAGAACCCTGAAGAAAAGCCATCAGGCCCAGGTGCTTTGTTTGGATTTGTCTTCATCACAATGTCCTCCACCTCCTCCAATCTCACAGGAGCAAATAGCAGGCTATTTCCATGGTGCGTCACCAGCCTCTTCGTAACAAGGGCTGAGAACGTACTAGTGTAATCCGTCTGCTGGTATAAGTCAGAATAGAATCTGACAGCCTCCTCCTGAATCTTCACCGGGTCCCCTACCAGACGTCCCTCGCCATTCAGAAGCCTGGAAATGCTGTTCCGATGCTGTCGGGTACGGATCACATCATAGAAGAATTTGGTGCAGCGGTCTCCATCTTTGGGCCAGGTACATTTTGCCCTCTGTGCCGCACTAATCTCCTCCTGCAGTCTCATAATGCTAACCTCCTCAATCAGGGTCTTCTCCCTAGCCGCCAACTCCCCGCTCAGAATGTCAGCTTGTAGAGCCACCTGAATGTCCCGAAGTTCGGCTTCCTTTTCCGTCAGAGAAGACCGCGGACGCATCTTCACCCAACCCCTGAGCGCTCTCTTGATCTGTTTGAGTTTATGTACCATGCGGAACTGAGCCATGTCTTCCCGAAAGTGCTGCATCTCCCCCGTAACCACCTCCTCATATCCAGCTGACAGGTACCAGCTATTGTTGTATCGAAACGGCCTCGACCGCATAGTAGATCTCTCACAGAGGCCAACCCGGATAGGAGAGTGGTCACTAGTCCCAGCCGCAAGTCCTTCCGCCACCGAGTTTGGGAAGCACCTGAACCATTCACTATTGTCTAAGGCCCGATCCAACTGGCATGCAATCCGATTGTGTGTAGCCTTGTTGTGCCAAGTCCAGATATGACCCGCTCTCTCCAGCCCCCTCATCCCAGACATAAGCAGACACCTCTGGAAGTCATATAAGATCGAATCCGGAACAGGACGACCTCCCACCTTCTCTTGGCGAAGCAGCATAGCATTGAAGTCCCCCATGATAAGCAGAGGAAGCTGCATGTGGTCCGCCATATGACCCAGGTGCACTATGTCCTCCCACAAGGACTCGCGGAGTCTCCGATCATTGTGCCCATATACGACACCCAGGATGAAGCAAAATCCACCTTTGTTCTCAAAAGACATGCCAATGAGTTGTTCCGACTTTTGAATCTGTACCCCCTCCCGGCTATCTCGGTTCCACCTAATTCAGATCCTTGCCATATCGCAAAGATCTAAGTTGTGAATGTGGTACCAGTTTGCCGGAGTCCGATGCGAAAGCATCGCGGTCCCTCTGATCTCCAGCAAAATAGCAATGTCACACGCCTCTCTCCTCAGAACTCCTCCAATCTCTCTCCAACGTCGAATGGAACACCCCCCATAATATTTCAGGCTAGGACCGACATTAATTAATTAATGAGGGGTCCCTCTGACACTCGTCTGGATCGACACTCGAGGGAAGTGTCTCATCCTCCTGATCAATGTTTGCATCCACCATGGAGGAAGGAGCAAGGTGTGTCTGAATCCTGCTAATGGTAAGGGTCCAGTCAGGATTGGCCTCAGTCTGGTCGTCCAGATCTCTCGCCTGGGGGATATCCTCCCGCGTGGCCGGAGCATGTCTTTTTCTGCTGTTGTATACCATGATCGCCGGTGGGTCTTCCATCATCTTCTGACTGCTGCCAGCCGCGCTCATACCCCTAGTCACCATGTTCCTCTGTGGCCTGAAAGTGACCATCGTGTCCTGTGTACTCTCTTGTCTCTGCGAGGATTCTGTCTCCAGTCTCCTGTCGACCTCTATCACCGTGCCCTCCTTCATATGTCTGCCTGTCGACGTCTCCCCAGGCAAGTGGCTGGGAGCCGCCTCCATCCAGGATACCTCCGTCTGAGCCGTCGGTGGCCTAACGGCCTCCTTCCCCTTATACTTGCAAGCACTAGTAGCGTGTCCAAAGCACTCACAGTAGGAGCACATGGGGGGAACCCAGTCATACTCCACCGACTGTGTCAGAATCTCCCCGGACGGTACCTGATATTCCAGCATACTCGGCAATTTCGAGTCCGCCTTGATCTCCACAAAGATCCTGGCATACATCAGTCTGGTACGGAAAGCAGTAGCCTCATCCGTCTTGATCGGTTTTTCCACTAGGCTGACGAGTCTCATGAGGAGCGGGATACTCCAATACTTCACTGGGAACTCTGGGAATCGGATCCATATGGGAATAGCATTCAGCACCTCCTTCTCACATCTCAGCTCCGGCGTCCACTCCTTCAATATGATGAGCCTCCCATCAAATGACCAGGGCCCTCCCTGCAAAATCCTGGTCACACCTCCGCTAGCCCAAATTTAACATAGTAAAACCCATTCTCCCGGGAGAAGAATTCCATGCTGCCTTTGGGTCTCCAGACTCTCTCCGCATATCCTCGAATTTGGCCATAAAATGGCTTTGTTCCCTAACACATACAGCACTAATGTGTTCTTCCAGAAGTCTGTAACCTCCGCTATTTCTTCTGCTGGGAAGTACGCCCGGAGCCCTCCTCCGACCGTCATCTGTGTAACAAATTCCATCGACAACGGGCTCTTCATCTCCATTGGCGTGCATACCTCCTTCCAGGACCGAGGCCTCTGCTCCGCTGTGTGAGTCCTGGGTGGAGGGCTCGCAGGTCCCGGGCCTTGTCTACCGGTATCAACAGCAATGTCCTTAGCCTTCTCTGCCGCCGTCGCCTTTGGCCGCCATCCCGACACTGTGCGCACCGTACCTTCCCCTCGGCGACGGGGATCCACTGTGCCTATCGATGGCCGATTCCCATAATACCCAGGTCCCGTTCAACCCAAGACTTGAGTCTGGGCCCCTCGTCGTCCTCCTGTCCGTCGTCTCACCACCGTCTGCCAGCCTGCATCTCCAGTCCTGGCTACCCCCGGCTCACCTCCCGAACCGAACTCGAATACTCCCGCACCTGACCCCCCCTCCTGGGGAGGTCCCACCCCCTCCCCCCCCCGCCTGGGAGGGACCCAACCCTTGCGCCCGGCCGTCCCCCTCCTGGGGGGGTCCCTCCCGAGCCCGAGCCCTCCTCCTGCACCCGAACACCCCCCCCCCCCACCTGGGGGGTCCCATCGCTGCCGCCGCCTGGAAGAGCCCCGCCCCCTGCGCCCGAACCCCCCCCCCCCGCGCCCGACCCCCCCCCCCCCCCCCCCCCCCCCGACTGGGTGGGTCCCAACGCCGCCGACGCCTGGAAGGGACCCCCCCCCCCCCCCCCCCCCCCCCCCCCCCCCCCCCCCGCCCGATCCCCCTACGCCTTGGGGGGGGGTGTCCCATCACCGCCGCTGGTCAGGAGGCCCCCCCCCCCCCCCCCCCTTCCCCCCCTTCCCTCCGGTCCGCCTCACTCCCCCCGCGAGTGGATCTGGGGGGTGAGGGGGAGGTGTGGTAGCCGCCAGAAGCGAAACCCTAGCAGAGCTCTTCATTGTGTTATATATATATATATATGGTTTCAGTTGCCTTGATTCACCAGAGAAAATTACGAAGGTTGTGGACAGATGAGGAGTAGCTGACCTTACAAGTTTTGTGAAAGATTGTAGAAAAAGGCTATGAAGAGCCTAGGGATAAAGTATCTTCAGAGAGGAAGGAAAGTGGCACAGAGGCTGCTGCATAGAAAAGATGGTGTATTCATCCTCAAAAGAGTTGATATGGATACGGTTGGGGAGATTTTAAGAACTGAAATAACGCAAAATATTTGGGGACAAATAGGGAAGATGCATGAAAGAAAAGATGAGGATATTTAGCCGCAATCAATTTTTGAAGAGAGAAAATCTTTAAGAAGCAACCAAATTGTGGATACTGTGCCACTGGATACTGAAAAATCGTATTCATCAAGTAGAAGTCGAGGTCGACATAGAAACAACCACGTTATTAGTTAGACATGGTGGTCAACTTCCCAAAGATTCAAAATTCGATATCAAGGTAGACAGTCTTAAAGCGTCACAAATTGTAGATCCTTCCAAGCTGATGAAAAGAGAGTGAGTAAGAAGAAAAAACATGTGAAGAATATTGTGGAAAACAAACCAAGATTGGTAAGAGGTCCTACATGTTCCAAAGAAGGAAGCCAATACAAGGGTAGGCGAGGCCGTAGCCAAGGATATGGAAGTTCTCAGCGTTCGAGTTTGTGAAGGATCTCAAGTTTGTGGTCGTGAACGTGTGCAAAGAAGAATAATCAATGATGAAGAAAAGATTCAAAGAGTTAAATTGAAGAAACAAGAAATGCAAGCATCAAGGACTAGAATCAAAGGGCTCATGAAAAAAGTTACCATAAAGCAGAGTTTTGTGGAAAAGGAGTTAAACAATTCTTCACCAAATTTAAAGAAAAGATTAAATAGAAGAAAATAGAATGGAGTTCTTGATGAACCAAGATAGAAAAAGAGTTTTGAAGATCAAGAGAGTTGGCATTGGTTATCTCAAATTTGTGGATTGCAAATTGAACATGGTTTTGTTCTTAAGAACTGCTAAAGCTAAAAGGTTGTATCGGCCTGCAAACAAGGTATGTGTCTCAGAAGATTTCTTTTTGCAGAAAAAACATGGACAAAGCAAAGGCGGTCAAACAAATAAATTGCAAGAGGTCAAGATGGCGTGAAGACCAAGTTCAGTCGAAGCTGAGTTAAGGTTGCAAGAGTCAAGATCAATTTCATGAAGCAATATGTGTTCATGTTCGATCGGCGATTTGAATACGGGAGAATGTTGGAAATACTAATTCATATCTCATTAAATAATCTAGTTACCATGCATAATTGAAGCAATCCTATTTATGCATGGCTCTAGGCTAAAGTTGGTGGTTGAATTGTATGCTAACGTCAGTAGGTCTACAATAGTTAATATACATGGAAAGTATGAGTCATATGGTCAGTTAGTTGTAATCCATAAAAGGACCAGGTCCTTGGCATGTATGAGACACACAATTAAGAAGAGAAAAAAAGAGAGAAAGGAAAGTTAGCTTCTGTAGCATATAGCTAGGAAAGCTATAAGTATTTTATATTAAGTTTGATATGTTATGAAGTTTTGCTTGTGTATTGGCTGGTTCTTTACAAAGCAATAGTTTTTAGATCCAAAGTTGTATCAGAGTTATTGTATAGAAATTCAACAGGGTGCTGGACATGGAGAATGATTCACAGTTGTTCTATAACCGTTGGATATCCTTGAATAGAGAGCTACCTTCTGTAGGATAGCTTTAAGACTGGCCATGCTTTTGATACAAAATGTTGGACAGTCAAGAAACTGTTCTATAGTTCCTACCTTAGGTTGCGTAGGTTCGTCTGTTAGCGTAAGCCCATCAAAGCCTGTCTAATCCCTGCTTTGGTAGGTAACAAGTGAATGTAGTCTCCTTTTTATTATTGCAGCTCAGTTGATTTAAGATTATTATCATAAGAAAGCTAGTCTTAGGGTTTCTATCTCTTGTAATTTCTTAGATATATCGATCTTACTCCTTTTTCTTGAAGATTGTATGCTTTTCCCAACTATGTCTTAGCTGTTGTGTCCGTTTACATGATTATCTGTGAAGCATACTTATCTAATTTCTTAAGTCATTTGGTTAGATTTTGCGAACTGTGCAAGCTGAGGGAATTAGAGGTCTTTCCAAGGCACAACGGAAACTGTATGCTCCTCCGGCTGGTGCTGGCTTCATTTCTGGATTTTCTTCTATCTCTGGCAGGTCATTGATAGACAAGATCTCTTCAAATCAATCTATTCCTTTTGGTCCTAGTTCATACTTATCCGCTCAGGCAAGAGTTGTTGATGATTATACAATGTCCCAGATTATCTCCCAAGCAATAATGGATGGAGGTTCTGCAGGCATGCTTGTTGTAATAACAGGTGCAAGCCATGTCATTTATGGATCAAGAGGGACTGGCGTTCCCGCTAGAATTTCAAAGAAGTTACAGAAGAAAAACCAAACTGTAATATTGCTTGACCCAGAAAGGCAGGACATACGCAGAGAAGGAGAAATTCCTGTTGCTGATTTCTTATGGTATTCTGCTGCTAAACCTTGTTCGAGAAATTGCTTTGATCGCGCTGAAATTGCTCGAGTAATGAATGCAGCTGGTCGGAGGCGAGATGCCTTACCACAGGTACTTGGTTGCGCTGATTGCTTTGTTTACATTATTTCATGCTTTTGCGACATAGAGTTGTCTTTCTGTTTCACCTGCTAATGTTGACATGTGTTGAGGTAAAAGAAAAGGGAGCCTACAGAGCATTTGACCACACAAATTATCGGAATAGGTGTATAAACAAGAAAACAAAAGAAAGTATGAGGCATAAATGTGTTGCTTTTGGATCTAATTGACCTTTCATTTTTCGACCAGTTGGCTGTCTATAATATTGCATTTCTATAGGTTATTATTAGTTATTTACTTCTACGATTCAAATTTTTTGGAGCAGAAAGAAAATTACTCTAATTAGTATCAGTGAAACATAGTTTGTTGCCTTTCACTTGTATGTTTGAGCAACAAACTATGTCAGTCTCTCTCCACTCCCCCTGAGCATCAAACGTAGTTGTTTGCCCTTCATTGGAGGGCTTGACTAACCCCTTTTTCTTGTCAGCAAGTATCACTTTCCTTCCCCTTTGGACTCTTTATCTTTGTTTCTTTCATTATTTTATTAAATCAGTGGGTGATCCTTTGCCAACTGCTATTATCTCAAACAAAAAGCTTGCACAAACTAAGTTGCATATCTTTGATGATATTTCTATTTTTGTATATGGAATTTAATATTTCTAAATATGCATCTTTGGACACACGTAAGGGGACCATGTCATTTTCCTTGGCGGTAACACTCGACGTTTCCATCCTTTGAGTTGCGGAAGTAGCCTCTTAATAAATGGTATAAGCCCACATACATCCTGGACCTTGCAATCGCTGCATTCCTTGTGGCATTTTGACACCTTTTTTTTGTTATTGTAAACATGTTCTGGCTACTTTAGCGTGATTAAGATGCCATTTACTATTCGCAAAAGCATAATCTGCCATAAATGGCATTTTGACACATGAGTTTTAAAGAAAGATATGATTTTTATTAGTGTTACAGAGGACACAACACTTAACAGAGCTGAAAGGAAGAAAATTATTCAAACAGCTGACCCCAAAGTTTTTGGGGTAAAAGCTTTGTTGTTACTGTAAAAGAATAATCTTCCCGCTCATGGGGGATGGTTAATTTGTTTCTAAATCTGTTAGCTTTGCTGGTGCTGTACACCATCACATGCACTCATGCTTTCTGCAATTGGTCAAATATAATACTTTTTGCTTGTTCTGATGAGAATAGATGTCTTTCATGGGGCAATTGTACTATTTATTTACTTTCGTGGATTTTTATGTCATGATATTGATATTCTGCATTTGCTTGCTAATCAGGACCTTCAAAAAGGTCTCGATCTTGGTCTGGTATCACCTGAGATTCTGCAGAACTTTTTCGACCTTGAGCAGTATCCCCTTATTTCAGAACTTATCCATCGATTTCAGGTATGTGGTTGAACTCGATTCATCTCTCATATTTCTGATTACTGTCACTTGCAAACTAGGTGGGTGTAGCAACAGGCTAGGCTAGTCTTCTTAAGTTCTGAAACTGAAGATTTGTCAAGAAAGCATGGTTACTGTCACTGAGAGTAAAAGTGCAATGGCTGAAGTTACGGAAGATGCAGACACAGTGATAAAATGTATCCTGCTAAATAGCTGGTATTTGGATGCTTCTTGCAGGGTTTCCGAGAAAGATTGCTGGCTGATCCCAAATTTCTACATAGACTAGCTATAGAAGAAGCCATATCAATAACAACTACTCTTTTAGCACAATATGAAAGACGTAAAGGGCGTTTCTTTCAAGAAATTGATTATGTTCTAACTGATACCATCAGAGGTTCAGTTGTTGATTTCTTTACTGTGTGGCTTCCTGCTCCAACTCTCTCATTCCTCACTCAGTCTGGTGATAATGCCCCTGAGAATTTGGAATTACTGAAAGGACTTGTAGGATACTTCCCAGATAATGCATTTCAAAAGAGCACAGTTGGAATGGTCTGGAATGCTAATCAGAGGTTTGCAGCCGTGCTCATTGGTGGGCTGAAGCTTGCTGGAGTGGGGTTTATTTCTAGTATTGGCGCTGGAGCTGCTTCAGATGTTTTATTTGCTGCCCGCCGTTTTTTGAAACCTAATTTAACTGTAGATAACAAACGGAAAAGATCTCCTGTACTCAAGTCAGCAGTTGTTTATAGTTGCTTTCTTGGAACATCAGCAAATATTCGGTACCAGGTATTGCAACTTGTGTCTTAGTCTGTACACTCAAAACACTTTCTCAATAATTTGTAGATAAAATGCATATATCTACACTATGATGTATAAAGCTTTGCCAGGTTCATGTGCTTCTGAATAATACTGTTCCGACTAGTAAGTTTTCACTGTGTCATCTGAGGTTTTTTTTTTTTTCCATTTCTTCTCTCCCAATTTTGCCGGCATCGTTGGATCTGCATCATCAGGTTCTAACAAGTTCAAACATCGAACCTCCTAGTTTTAGCATTGAATGCTATAGTAAACTGATCTGTGATAGTATGGAAAAATAAGTGAAATATGAGTGGCAGTCTAAATTACATGGTTGTTGAATCAAGATACAATATTGTGTATATAGTCGCTTAATTAACGTATAATGTATCATTTCCTACTGTGTATCGTAACTCGTAGATATAATACTCCATAGAAAATTTGATTGGAATTATGATAACCATACACATTAATAAATTGGACATATTGGGCGACCATAATGAGCATCATCAAACATTGGGTGAAGTTCATCCTTCGATAGTTAAGAACAAAAATAACATTAGTATTACTTAATGTTGGTATTCATGAATAAAGCATCATTGTATCCATGAGAACTTGAGTTTTAACATTCAGTGAGTTGACAGTCAAATATTTTTGTTATACGTTCTAGATTCTAAACAATGTATAACTTGTTAGAATTCTATTAGAAAAACGAAACAGAAAAGTCCTTCAAGGAAACACCCAAAACCAAATATAGATTGTAATGAAGGCTCAAAATTAAAAATAGTAATTACTAAGAAAATAACATATCACTTTTTTTTTATAGAAAATCAATCGCCTCAATTGTGATGTCTCTCAAGATGATGCATGCCATCTCCGAAGATGTTGGATGTTGTAAAAAGACACCAGAAAGGAGATGTTCATCTAAAAAGTTCGCTTGGGAGGTGGAATGAAGAAGTTGAAAGGGTTTTAGAGGGTTATATGAGTATTCGGGCTCACTCTCAAGAGTTGTATGGCTGGGTTATAAAACCATTAATTTTTAAACTACTTAAAAGTCGCATCTAGTCATAGTAGTCAAAGGTGTGCCCGAGGCGCGCCTCGCAGCAAGGCGTACAATTGTGCCTCGCACCTCACTACACGAGGTGTCTTTCTCCCGACGCGACTTGCAGTAAGGCGCCAACAAGAAAAGGTGCGCCTAGGCGCGTCCTTTTTATTTTTACGAAAACTTTGAAGCAAAGAGAGAGTCCTTACCTCATACAAGTAGGAATGAGGTAGCATTTTCCACGGTTGCCAAAGTTGGCTACAGTTGAACTAAATTTTTTTTTTACTAAAAGCGTTGTAGGGAGATGGTACTAAAATGTACTAAAATTTGTGTTCTTTCATTTTGTTACTTCTTGTTAGATAACACAAATTTTTGTTAGTTTTGTTGACTGCTACTATTATTGTTTTTTTGCTAGTTCACTTAGTTATTTTTGACATGTTTTTGTTGGTTTTAATATGTTATTTGGTTTTATTTATTACATTATTTGTTTATTTATATTTTTATTGTTTTTCTTGCTTTGCTTGGACGTGCGTCTTCAATGCGCCTCGTACCTTGGACAATATGGACCCTTTGTGCCTCGAGTGCGCCTTGCGCCTTTGACTACCTTAGATCTAGTTAACCCGATAGTTTACTTATCTAATGATAAATCATATCATGTGATACATATCATAAGACATAAAAGGTGGATGATAAGATAAGTTGTCCTTGCATATTGTTTAACGAATTGTTTAGTTTAGTTTATAAGTTGTACTGTATTGTACCGGAAGATACACATTGTATATTGGAAGATACTGACAACTGATACTATATTTCATGGTGGTGGAAAATTACTTTCGCATTCAGCTGAGATTATTTCCATTTCTAGTGGTTTGGGTTGGTCATGGCTCATTTTTTGTGATAAGTCAATGTTTATTGAAGTCTACTTTATACTAAAGTAAGATTTACCATTATTCAAGTCTACCTTATATTGAAGTAACATTTACCATTATTTAACCATCATGGAGTATTCACAACATCAATGGTGTAAGGATTAGTAAAGCTAAGTTCTATAAGTGACTCTTCCCACATTGTATGCAGAACTACTCACATGACACATTTGTATGTCAGTTTATTTGCCACTAATGTTTAAATGTGTAATATACAGATTATCGCTGGCCTAGTGGAGCACCGTCTTTCGGATTATTTGTTATCTTACTATAATGAACCCTTACTTGTGAATGGTCTGTCTTTCGTTGTGCGCACAATCAACTCCTATTGGGGAACACAGGTAAAGCCTACCATATCTGCATAGTCTCTTTTTGATTCATTTTGTTTCTTAATGTTCCGTTTGTGAGCCTGTTTGTATCTGACCGGTTTGATATTAAGGTTCCCAAGTACAATTATTTTCATAATAAATCTAGAGTGGTTTCTCTTTCAAAAAAGAAAGTTTAGAGTGCTTGTATTTTTGTAGTTTGGCATTCTTTACCTAGCATCCAACTAAATTTGAATATGCATGACTGAAATTCTTTGACATTATACTAGATGATGTTCTCTGGATACTGTATTTCCATAAGTTCTTTTTGAAAGGAACGGTAAATCATAAGGAATTTGGATAGCTTCAAATTAGTGACAGGACGAATAGAAAATACAAGTCTAACTGCCTGTAAATGTGTTTGGTGTGTAGAAACAAAGTCAAAAATTATATTAAGGTTCATGTCTGACATAGAGTGCCAGATCATGCCTCGCCATCAGACATTGATACTATATAGCTTTTGTGTCCAAATGTATAGGCAGTCTTTTGGCAGATTTCTTAGTAAGGAAGTCATCTATGTTCAACGATATCACTGTCGCCCTCTCAGCCTTTACCCATCTAAATGGGTTGGCTATGGCCTGTCTTGGAGTTGCGAACATAAAGAATTCTATACAGATTCTGTGACTCAAGTCAAATACTCCTATGTCTTGGTGTTAAGTTCCTCACCAAGGCAATAGCAAGCAAGAAAAAATCTTGCCATGGAATCTTGAGAACAAATTAGAGGGAAGGTAGACCAATCATTTTGGTCACACATTTTAAACTGGTGCAATCCAAGGAACCATCCGACTTCACCTAGACAGTTGAAGATGAATAAGTCGGTGATCTTTTTCATCTTAGTTTTATTCTCCTAGCACTCTTGATCGCCTAAAGACTCGTCTGGTAGCTAAAAGATATTTTCAGACCTATGGTGAAGATTATTTTGAGACCTTCTCTCCAGTTGCCAGGATGACATCTGTGTGCGTACTCTTCGGCCTTAGCGGTTCGCTATGACTGGCCATTGCTTCAGCTGGATATCAAGAATGCATTTTTTCACGGGTATTTGAAGAAGAAGTGTATGTGGTGCAACCTCCGGGTTTGTTGCAAGGGAGGGTAAAGTGTGTCATTTGCGGAAGGTCCTCTACGGTCTTAAACAATCACCTCGTGTGTGTTTGGTCGATTTACGCAGGTTGTTACTCAGTTTGGCATGTGTCAATCAAAGAATGATCATTCGGTATTATACCGACATATATTAGCTGGAAGAATACTACTTGGTGTCTATGTTGACGACATTGTGATCACGGGAGACGACAACTAGGGTGTTGCAGAACTAAAACAGTTTTTGGGAGAACAATTTCAGACCAATAATATGGAATCGTTGAACTACTTCTTGGACATTGAAGTCACACGGGACAAGCGGGACATTGTAATGTCTCAGAGGAAGTATGTGCTGGACATACTAAATGATGCAAAAATAATGCAAGCCAAGGGAGCAACCTCACCCATGGATCTATGAGCAAAGTTACTCCCAGACGAAGTGGTCCTGATGACCAGTCCAGATCAGTATCGTCGAATGGTTGAAAAACTCGACTACTTGGCGGTCATGACTCATCCATACATTTTCTTCGCCGTAAGTGTCGCAAGTAGATTTCTGGCCTCTCCACGAGTTCCACACTTGCAGTCTATTCTCAGAATTCTGCGCTATCTAGTCCAGAATCCGGAAAAAAAAATTCGGATGGAGAATCATGGACATACTCGTGTTGAGTGCTTTATCAATGCTGACTGGGGTGCAAGTCTGACAGATAGACGGTCTACATCTGGCTACTCGGTATTTATTGGCGGAAACTTGGTATCGTGGCAGAGCAAGAAGCAGAGTGTGATAGTACGATCAAGTTCGAAAACAGAATATCGAGCGTTGCTCATGGCACAACAGAGGTGTTATATCTGAAGTATCTTCTACAAGAGTTGAGAGAAGAAGCAGGATCTAAAGCAGCAGATATGTGGTGTGATAACCAGTTTGCTATCCATATTGCTACCATTCATATATATATTTCATGAAGGGACAGCACATTGAAATCGACATTCACTTTGTTCGTAATGAGTACAAAAAGAAAATAATAAAGTTTCACCACGTGAGGATCGATGATAAGATGATCGATATCTTCACAAAGTCTCTTTTGGGTCATCGGGTTCAATTTCTGTGTAACAAGCTGGACATGATTAACATCTATGCTCCAACTTGGGAGAGGGTGTTAAGTATTAGTAGTATTGGACTTTAGTCCCACATCAGGTAGAACAATAGTAAAAATGGTTAGTCTCTCCTATATATATATATATATATATATATATATATATAACTCTCATCAATAATAATCATCCTATTATTCTAATTCTACATGAACCATCGACTTCTCCTAGACACTTGAAGATGAACAAGTCGGTGATCTTTTTCATCTTAGTTTTATTCTCCCTTTAGAATTCAGCGAATGTAGTCCCAAAGTACCAAAAAGGATCCCAGATATTGCAAATAAAGGAGAAGGAAGACCCTTCAGAGTTCCCAAGCAGAATAGAACTTGGAGCTTTTATGTTTAACTAACACTCTTTTGTGTGGATAAAGAACTCAATGTTGCGCTTTCACAGGGAATCTAATTATTGGCGAAACAAGCCCATCCTTTAAGATATATATGCAATCTCATAGAGAATTTCTGGTGAATTTTTGCTATTCATCGACAAGTGTTTTGTTGTCTTCTGGCTTATCTAACTCATGAATAACAAACATATATCACACATGTTACTATATATTAACTGTCAGACTTTGTACCTCCCATGTTAATCTTCTATTTTGTACATTGTTTGCAGCAATGGATAGATCTTGCACGATTGACAGGACTACAGCCCCCTAACACTGAAGCGATTACCAGCCAGTCCAGTCCTGTTAAAGATGCAAATGACATTCCCCTATTGGAATGTGTTTCTCCAGAAGTAAGTGATGTAGACGAAAACAATGACCAGTCAGATGACAACTCCACTTCATAGGTTTTGTACGAAAGGATAGTTCCTCCATTGTAATCATTATTTTTGTCGAGGTCTATCTGTCGAGAACAAGTAAATATGAGAAAAATCTATAATTGTCTCATTTCACTGGAATGCAATTGGTCATACAGAAGTTACACCCCTACCAAAAGTTTGACACGATCTATTTGATTGTTATATGTGAGCATAGATATTCATTGAATGAGAAAATTCCTTATACTGTCTTGCTATCTCCTCAGAAAGAGAAACTTTGCTATTCTATGTTGAGTGTTACTTTGTTCTAACGATCTATCAGGAGATGAAGTGATGTAATTATCAACTCTTCCATTCTGTGCTGCGTATTCTTTGGGGACCTGTATTCAAGTAATGATTCAACAGTTTCTTTTTTTAATTGTTGGAAATTAACTTTATGCTGTTCTCGCTCTTACAAGTTTAAATTGACAATCCCATTTGTACAATTCACATGTGGCGAATGTGACAAATATGTATCAATATGATTCGGGAGATCAGAATTGAATTGAAACTAATGTTGTTGAACAAGGATCATCCAGAAAGTCATTTTTTCCATGTAGATGTGATATTCAAAATCTCGATATTCATAGGATGTTGTTTCCATTTGCCTCAAACTAACCAAAATTACTGTTGGATTTAAACTCATTTGACCCCACATATTAGGGGTGCAACTCGGGCGGGTTGGGTCGGGTTTGAGGTCAACCCGAGCCCAACCCGATAGATCATAAGCCTAGCCCAAGCCCAAGCCCGACCCGACTTCGGGTTCAACATATGAAGCCCAAGACCAAGCCCGGAGGATCGGGTTGGGCTCGGGTTGGGTCGGGTCCATCGGGTTTATCGGACTCTAATATGATATTTGAAATAATTTTAAACAAGAGTAATATTAAATGTATAATCAAATAGCAATCAAGCCTCAATCATTACAAAATAAAATTGAAATGAGATTTAGGACAAGGAATTGAAGAGTTCGGATGAAAAAAAAAATTATAGTTTAAACTTTTTATTTAAGTAGTATGAAACAATATATATATATATATATATATATATATATATATATATATATATATATATATATATATATATATATATATGCATGTCGGGTTTCGGGTTCTTCGGGTTACCCAACACATGAACCCAAGCCCAACCCGATTTTTGATCGGGTTCAAATATTTTAATCCGAGCCCAAGCCCGAACCCGAATATCTTCAACCCTAATCCAACCCATTAACGGGTTTACCCGATCGGGTTCGGGTTTAGCCCGCCCAAGTTGCACCCCTACCACATATTGCATGGAAGGGATCCATTTTATCAATCTTTGCTCGTTACCAAACTCTTGCTCTTGTTTTGTTTCGAAATATTACTCGACAACTAAACTAAAAAATGGAGGAAAAAAAAGATTTTTTATGATCATGGCTAGCACCTTCTTAATTTTTATTTATTTACAAGTTTGCCATTGAAAATTTTATTCAGGGCTATCCAAACAAAAGATAACCCTTTTAATTTTTTTTGCTCTCTCCTCCTCCACAATAAGAAAGAAGAACAAAGAACAAAGAAGAAAAACAAGAAGAACAAGAACAAGAAAAAAACAAGAAAAATATTTTTTCCAAACCCTAGTTTATGGATGAAATCCTAATTGTAGAAGAAATTGGGTTATCAAATCTATCAAATCTATTTATCAACAATTTTTTTTCATTAATAGAAGAAATTATGGATGAAACCCTAATTCTAGAAAAAAATCGATTAGTTGAGCAAGTTTATATCAGGACTGCCACAATTTCTGGCAGTCCTAAAAGTATTGAGGACTGCCAGGAATTGTGGTAGTCCTAAAAGTGACTTGCTGTCTGCCACAATTTTTGGCAGTCCTAAAAGTATTGAGGATTGCCAGGAATTGTGGCAGTCCTGAAAGTGACTTGCTGTACAGCAAGTTACTTTCAGGACTGCCACAATTTCTGGCAGTCCTAAAGCCGAAATTTCCGAATAAAAAAATATGTTAGAATTTATTTCAATCTTGATAATAGAGTGAAATATGTATTTTAGGGTTTATTTACATGCATTCTTTGTGAGGAAAGAAGTATTTAAGGTTTATTTTCATGCATTTTAGGATTTATTTGATTTTTTGGGTGTCATCGAAATTGGGAATGAGAAGGAAATTAGAATTTTGATGGAGATGGTGATGATGGAAATGGTGGAAAAGAAGAATAAGATGAGAAGAAAACTAGGATTTTGATGGAGATGTGAGAATGGAAATGGTGGAGAAGAAAAAGAAGAAGATGAAGAGAATAAGAAGAAGAAGAAAGCTAGGGTTTTGGAAAAGAGAGTAAAATTTACAAATGAGAGTGAAATTTGGGGTTTGAGGGGTGTGGGGTTGGAACAGTCCCATGAGTAGAAAAATTGGATAGCCAGAATTATTTTCCCTCAAACATGAGCTATTTATGGTCAACTTTTGATGTGCCCTTATAATGCCTATCCGTTGCTATTTTGAGTTTTCTTTAAACTAACCACTTGTTCCAGAGGGAACACTTTGACCCTGTATTCCAAGACTCCCAAAAATCAAAATTCCTCCAAAAATTCCCTCTGGCAAGATGTAGAAGGAACCACCATCCCCATCAACGACGATTTTGCCACCGACATCAGTAGAAATCTAGGGTTAGGGTTTCCTCCTTCCACCTCGTTCGACCGTCAGACGTAGGGTTTCGTTCTGCGTCGTTCGGGAGGAATAAAGTCGGTGCCAGTGTCAAAAGAATCTACAAGAACTCCGAGAGCGATGAGCTAAGTGCTGGAGACGAGCTCTCAATGTCGCTCAGAAATCCAAACTTTCTCATTCTCAAGAGGACGGATGGAGAGTACGAGAAGCAGCAGGAGGGGGAGGAGGTGGAGAAAAGGAGGATAATGGACGCGGTGGAGAGGAGGGAGAAGAAGCGAAGAGGCAGGTGGAACAACTTGATCTTGATTCAGAGGATTTGGACCTCTCGGAGCTCGATTCAGTGAAGGAGTTCGGGTTCTTGGTGAAGGAACACAAGTTTTGATAGAACCAAAAGAAAATGATAGAACCAAAAGAAAATGACAGGTGTATTTATTTCTTGATTTTAAGTTTTGGAAGGTTTTTTCTAAGGGCACCACACATTTTGCTAAGAGCTAACCCAAAAATGTTTCAAAATATTACAAGTTTGCCATCAATTTTTTTTTTTACTTGGGGCTAGCCCAAGCAAAGGTATAAATACCAACTTTTGTTTTCTTTTTCTCTCTTCCTCTACTCTTTTCTTTTCTCCCTCACTCTTTTCTTCTCTCCCTCAACTCTAGGTCAAAGAATTTAACCCAAAGTTTTTTTTCCAACCTACATTTTTTTTTCAAATTTTTCTCTCAACTCTAGGTCATTGAATTTTATCCCAAATTTTTTCCCCAACTCTAGGTCATTGACTTTTTCCATTAATTGGTAAGTCATCGAATTACTACATGTTTAATGTTTTAAACATGAATTTCACATATAAAAAGTTGAATTATGTGTTTAATGTAGAAAAATATTGAACATGGAACAACCGGGATCATCAAATGTTGTATACTCTCTTCCCGTCACGTCCGAAGAATACTTTGATGCATCGGAAGCCCTCTTGATAACTAAATTTTAACTTTTCATCGGATGAAAAATCGGGTTGTGATAGAGGACTGTCACCCCTCTGGCAGTCCCGATCATAGATTAGGACTGCCAGAGAGGTGGTAGTCCTTCACATATGTAGGACTGCCAGGGGCCTGACAGTCCTACATATGTGAAGGACTGCCACCTCTCTGGCAGTCCTAATCTATGAAACCTATTTGCTTTATGATGTTGTCTAATTGTATTAACTTTTAAGTTCTATTGTAGGACTTGAGATCTTTCGATTTTGCGGTACCTGCTCCAATTGCAGTCTATGTAGCCAATTTATTCTGGACCGATCTTTGTTTTGAATCAAGTGAGGGTGCGGTACATTGGTGTCGACGTCGAAATCGACTACTACGACCTCAAAATCGACTAAGTATGGATATATTTACAGTTTGAAGTTTGAGGAGCCAAGAGACTTACCTGCTGACCACTACGACGTCGAAATCGACTAAGTATGGATATATTTACAGTTTGACATTTTGTATATGGAGGATCACTTTTGTATACAGTGAAATATGAAGTCCACTAATCTATATGGAGTAAATTTTGTATACAGTGAAATATGAAGTACAGTATGTTATATGTGTTTACCTGTGTGATATATGCATTAATTTTTTTCTACCTGTGTGCTATCTGTGTTATATGTGTTTACATGTGTGCTATTTGTGTTATATGTGTTTACCTGTGTGCAAGTATGTGTGACAAAATATACCAATTTGTTAAAGTATCCGATCCAGTATCAGGACTGCCACCCCCTGGCAGTCCTACATTAAATTAAGACTACCAGGGTGCTGGCAGTCCTAATTGAAACTTGCTGTTACAACAAGTATCAATTAGGACTGCCAGCACCCTGGCAGTCCTAATTTAATGTAGAACTGCCAGGGGGTGACAGTCCTATTTGTAAGTCTCTGTGATGAGAGTTTTGAAACTCTCTATCACAGAGAGTTTCAATTAGGACTGCCACCCCCTAACAATCCTACACAAAAGGAGGACTGCCAGAGTGCTGACAGTCCTAATTGAAACTTGCTGTTATATAAATGATCATTCTCCTGTAATTTAGCACGGATAATGGCTATTCTCCGTGTAATTTAGCACGGAGAATGGCCATTCTCCGTGTAATTTAGCACGGAGAATGGCTATCCGATCCAGTATCAGGACTGCCACCCCCCTGGCAGTCCTACATTGAATTAGGACTGCCAGGGTGCTGACAGTCCTAATTGAAACTTGCTCATTCTTCGTGCTAAATTACACGGAGAATGGCCATTCTCCGTGTAATTTAGCACGGAGAATGGCTATCTGATCCAGTATCAGGACTGCCACCCCTGGCAGTCCTACATTAAATTAGGACTGCCAGGGTGTTGGCAGTCCTAATTGAAACTTGCTGTTACAGCAAGTAGCAATTAGGACTGCCAAAATCCTGGCAGTCCTAATTGAATGTAGGACTGCCAGGGGGTGGCAGTCCTATTTGTAAGTATATAATTTAGCACGAAGAATGGCCACTCTTCGTGTAAATTAACACGGAGAATGGTCATTCTCCTGCGTTTTAACACTGGAATGACCATTCTCCGTGCTAAATTACACGAAAAATGGTCATTCTCCGTGTAAATTAAGACGGAGAATGGTCATTCTCTTGCGTTTTAACACTGGAATGACTATTCTCCGTGCTAAATTACACAGCGAATGGCCATTCTCTGTGTAAATTAAGACAGAGAATGGTCATTCTCCTGCATTTTATGGTCAGCTAAAACTTTGGAGGGCCATAACTTTTGACTGGGAGGTCGAAATGAAGCCCGGTTTGTTGTAATATAAGCGTATCTTCGAGGAGCCTTAGATTAACGATTTTATCGTTAGACGGCCTTCTGAAATTTTAGAATCGCAAACAAATGATGTTTGGACCTCCGTTTTAGCACTTTTGCCAAAATTTTAGAATCGCAAACAAATATTAATTCAGTGACTTACAAATAGGACTGCCACCCCCATGGCAGTCCTACACTTATGTAACAGCAAGTTTCAATTAGGACCGCTAGCACCCTGGCAGTCCTCCTTTTGTGTAGGACTGCCAGGGGGGTGGCAGTCCTAATTGAAACTCTCTGTGACAGAGAGTTTCAGTTTCAAACCCTCATCACATATCCTTCAAAAGTCTGTCCAACAACTTAAGTTTCCAAACAACAAATATATCCTTCAAGTTTCAAACAACAAAAACATCTTTACAAAAATATCCAGATTACATCCAACTAATGATCATTCTACATCCAACTACATATCATGCTGGGCCTTTGAACGAGATTCCCTATTATTCATGAAGGGGAACTCGACCACGTCGTCGATGCGATCAAGCTCGTTGGCGACCGCGACACTAGTGTCACTTTGGCAACCTCTCCGGAGTGTCTGGGCCAATTCCTTTACCTTTTGAGACTGTAAATGAAAGTACAAGTGAATTAAGTCTACAAACATGAAAATCTTAGTCTAATTACATATACGGAACTCACCATCCTCACCAACCCAGCATACAAGACATTTTTGGAAGGAAGAGCTCCAATTGCTCCGACGGCCACGGACGCTCGACTTTGGCAATCTCTCCCGCACGTTCCTTCCGCTTTGATGCGGTGGGCCGTATTCTTTTATTAGCTGCCGGTGGACTGCAGGACAACATACAGTTATTAAATAATAGAAACATAAATAGGACATGCAGTTACCCCCCGCATATGAGAATCATGCAACTACCCACCCCCATATCTCATTACAGTAGGACTGTCAGGCCTGTGACAATCCTAATGTAAATCAGGACTGCCACAGTCCTGATTTACATTAGGACTGCCACAGGCCTGGCAGTCCTACTGTATTCAACCCGAACGGCTAAAAACGACATGCTCGTTTGTCATGTTCTAGGATTAGGGTTTCAAGATAAAATGTGGGTTTCTTGTGTTCGAATTTTTTTTCATGAACCATAAAGAGATTGTAAACCTAATTTATCAAAAAAATTTAGAGAATTAAAATTATTCTAGGGTTTTGAATAGAATATACAAAATTCTTGAAGAAATTAGGGAAGAACGTACCTAGATTCCGGTTGCTTTGACTTGCGTGTCATCTCGTCGAATCTACGAATATTGTGGAAGAAATCTTAGTGGAGGAATTGTGAGTGGAGTGGTGGAGAAGAAAAAATTAGGGTTTTGTGAGAGGGAGAGGGAGAGAGCTTTTTTTTTTCTTTTCTTTTTGTGGAGAGAGTGTAGAATTAGTAATGAGAAGAAATGAAGGATTTGGAGGGTTGGGCTGCCCCTAGCAAAATTTGGGTGCCCCCTAACAAATTCTCCACCTTCTTGGGCTGTCCCAAAGTAAAAAGGGTGGTGCCCTTAGAAAAAACCTTTTGGAATTGGTTCCTCGAGAAAACAAGGGAGAACATTAATGATGATGATGAGAGTGACTAAAAAAAGGACTAGGTACTTACTAGATCCAAGGACCCAAAGAAAGGGTGTTTATAAGGGCACTTCAATTTTTACTCAGGGCTAGCCCAAATTTTTTTAGGTTTTACTCAGGACAACCCATTTTTTTGACCTAGGGCTGTCCCAAAGTAATCCCTCCCCCAAACACAAATTTTATCTCTCATTTACCAAAATACTTCTCTCTCATCCTAAACCCTAACTTCTCTCTTCTTCTTCTTCTTCCTCCTAAACCCTAAACTCTAACTCCATTCTCCACCACTGCAGCCGAGCATCTTCATCATCTTCCTCTTCTTCTCCACGTCTTCTTCTCTCTTTCAAGGAGAACGATGGCCCCCAAACCTTCCTCGCAAACAAGGTACGAAATCTTTGTTAATCTTTCTCTATTTTGCGTCGTCCAGGATTGCCCATTCTTCTGGCAGTTCTGACTGTTACGATCCGCTTCCGAATAATCAGACATGAGTCAGACATGCCCAGCCTTCGTCGTTAGACACGACGAAGTAAGCTGTACCAAACTAGAAAAATCTAACCAGATAAACATGAATGTATACAAACACAGCATCTATAAAACGTTCCCAGAATGATCACCGTAATCCACCGATCATAATATCATAAAAGTACTAGAGACAACAAGAATGAAAATATACTATGAATTCTAAGAATAGTATCTAGGAGTAAAGCTAAATAGTCTAAACCTGAAGCCTCAAGCTAAGTCTCATCCTGCTCAGCTAATATTCCGGGATCTGGCCCATAAAGTAGAACAATACCCTGCAAGTACACTTGCAACATATCCTAGTCAGGAGCGGAGCTAAGTATATCCAAGAAAATGAACATGAATATCATGGTATGAACAAGAAACAGGAAATATATAAAAGTACAAGAAATGAGAACAAGACATGAAACTGAATCATGAGTACTGAAAGTAAATACAGGGAACATGATATGAGTCATGAACATGAAATACAACCTGAACATGAAATACAACCTGAATCCTGAAATGTGCAAGATTGAAATACATCCAGAGTGTGTGATCAGCTTGGGTACATTCAATGAACATGAAATGGTACGGCTCGGGTCCCGCGTGCATGATGCAGGACCTAAGCTATTCACATGAATAGTAACAGGGTTTGATCACACATCTGTAGTATTTTCCCTCCCCGACACAAGTAAACTCAAGAATCATGAAACAAGACAATCTCGTGATACATCGTGTCAACAAGAAGATACAATAATGAATATACAAGACATGAGAAAATGAACAAGTCCGAGGAGTATACTTGCCTTGCTCAGGGTGATCGAGAGTAGGGAGATCGTAATCTCTCTGGCCACCTATTTTTAGATACAAGTGGCTAGATTCTACAATAAAGACATTATCTAACTTAATCATTTGCTAACCAAAACTAGCTTATATGGTTACTTGCTAATTTTCTATATACACAACTAGCCAATAATTTTACTAACTAGACATTTGAATATATACATGTATATGCCACTACTTATAAAGAAGGTTGCTAACTGTCTAGCTAACTATATGCTAGCTACCATATTTTTTTGAGAATATACCTTTTATAATTTTAATCAAAGCAATTAATAATGGAAACTTTATTTAACAAAGAATCATTTATGTTTATAACATATTTGTTAGTTAAAACATTTCTAAAATAATTTAGTAAGGTATTAGTGGCTTCGAAAGTAATTACTAGCAATTTAATTAATCCATCACATAAATAATCAAAACTATATTTAGAAGACAATCATAACACTGAATTAATGATAATAAAGAAAATAACAAAAAATTCCATTGCTTGAGCCCTAGACCTTAGGCCTGGTCCAAACATTATACCAAATCTTTATTAAGTACAAAGAAAGCCCAGCAAGCCTATGTAGCCAGTCTGTAGACTTGGTAAGACTTATACAAAATCCCAAGCCCAAGATAAAATTAAGTTTATCACCATCCAAATAATTCCTACGATCCATTAGCTGTGCAACCATAACTCCTCTAGTTTTCCCCAGAAGTTTCTATACGAAACAATACATGCCAAAACAAAGCCAGAATCCTCCATCCATGGATTCAAATCTATTCATGTTCCCAAACATGCTACTACTGCTATTATTTCAATCACCTAACACCACAAAGTCTTTTTGCTAATAAGAGCCGAGTCCAAACCCATACTATATTCTCAAAGTTTAGACCATAATGAAAATTTACATATAACTCAACATATAGCAGTAATCAACCACTATACTCCCAAACTTAGCAAAAGATGACAGTTTATAAGTTTGAGTACAGAACAGTTCAAACGGAGTTGTACAAACAACTATTCTAAGCCCGCAGGTAGATGCTAACATCACCAATATATCCAGCCCATTGAACCCAACGGCTACCTCAAAAATTTAGAAGAAGAAAATATGGGAATAACCCATTCCAGATTTTACAATTAATTTTAAGAAAATAGATAAGAACTATATTTACAAAATTCCAAAAGCAATCTACTGCTATTATATACAATATAATTCAAATCAAATAAGAATTTACACGACAGTAAGAAATCGAAGGGGAAAGGCTCGGCCAACACTGTCACGCCCCGCTCCTGTAGGAGCGATCGTCCTCGCTAAGGCATGATGCCGCACGGGCCTAGGTTGCGCCCGTGCAAGGCCAAGTCCAGAAATGACCGATTTGAGCTGGCCACAGAGTCTCACATAGTGTCCCCATTTGCAGCAAAAAGTAAATGAACACAAGTTGAAGCGAATTCAAACTCTTTATTGATTTTCAAGAAGTTTACAAGCGGCGCTAGGCCGATATTACAAATCGCTCAAGCTCTCTCTCTCTGAAACATAAAAGGCGTGCCAAGTGGCTTACAAGATGGAATGATACATGGCGATGTTCCGATACATTATGTCCTGTATAGGGTGCTTCAGCTTCTTGCAACGTTCCAAGGCCCCAGAGTTGGCTCTGTACCTTAACACGTTCGATGGAAGCTCCGCACCCGTCGGCGTCTCCTGCATCCTGCAAGCAGACTGTAGGGTTATCAGTACATTGTTATGCACTGGTGGGGAGGCTAGCTTGCCCACAATGCTATCATTACCAAACACGTTCAATTTACTTTCGTGCACCGTCTATCATTCATTGTCTTTCTAATTTTGCCTTAGGATCAGTTTTATGTATATTTTATAACCTATATCGTGTTGCCAAATTTAATGTATTGCAGGAAAATACATGCACGACTTATCCATACTTACCGTCCGGCCTTTCCTGTCCAAAGTAAACCAAGTTAATCAACAATTCATAGAAAATAACATAACGTGATTCATGTGAACTTTTCAATGTCAAAGGCGTGTCCCTGCCTCGGGTCCTAGCATGTCGTAGGCGTATTTTCTAACTCCATTGCCAAAGTACTCTCGATTACTTGGTGTGTTGTATTCAAGCATGTTTCGAAGGCACTTCATTTAGTTAACTTAGACTACTTTGATTTCAATGCAAGGACTTGCACGTGGATTGCCACCAGCAAAGCCCACTTAAATCTATATGCACCAGTCGCTGGCATCACAAGCCATTTTGGACATAACCAAGCCGTTGTATTTCTCAACTAATGTAGGGTGCGGGCTGCCACACACCCCGTTAGTCTCTTGAAATACTGCTGCACTTACGTCCCCTAGATGGCCAAGTCCGCACCCAGGCAGCCCGTAAGCCATATTTTGATTTCCGTCCGGACCGGCCACGTCCCCCCTTTGACCGTGCTGCTGGAAATCCCTTATATCTCCCACCTCCCATATATGAGGGGATTGTCCACGACCATTTCGTATTATTTGTCATTTTAACTTAACGGCTGTCTCCGAGCCGTAGGCTAACCCTTAGCCATAATGCGTTATCGACCAGGTTGGCATCCGTGCAGCGCGGGTAGCGAGCCCCGTTGTACGTGCCCGTCACACTTGTCGCTAACTATTCCTTTCTTTCTTATCTTTTCTTCATTCTTTCTTTCTTTCTTTCACTTGTCCGTTTGTTCATTGATTCATTTCATTCACATATTCATTCATTCATTCATCGATTCATTCATTCACTTATTCATTCATTCATTCATTTATACATTTTGTAACTCCCTGTGTGGGAGTCGCCTTGGCGACCTATTGGTCCCGTGGCCTTTCAATGTTGCCATACTCTACTCGGAACGACTATGTTGATAGTCTTTCCGTTTCATTGTTGTAAACCATTCATTGTTTCATTTTTTGAACGCATAAGGGACATAAACGTAAGCTTGTGCCTTAGCACGAACGTAGAGCGCGGTGCAAGAGTTCTCACAATTTCCATGTTCTTTTCTATATTCTATACAAGCATACAAAATGGGATTATTCCATTAGCTAGGTGCGTTGAGTCATTTATTAACATGCGTGGTGTTATCGCCTAGCGATTCTAGCAATAGTGTCCGTATTGTTATGTGTCTAGGCTAAGCAAAGACAGGTTCATCGGAGCCACCCACCTTAGCGAAGTTCGCATCGGCCGAGCGATACTCCGAGCGCGCCTTTGAAAGTCTAAGTCTGGATTCATCTTTGGCGGGCCAATATAAGCCTTGCATCGATTCTTCGTCAGGTCGATGCCAACTCTTCAGGTCGACGGCTCGTTTGAGTCGTTGAACTTGCCGTTTGAATCGGCATTCCGCTAGGGCGGAGTGGGTCATTACATAATACACCACTCAAAACAAGTCTCGTCCTCGAGACTTTCTGAGTGCAGGTCATCCTACCATTCCTTAACTCGTGTCATCGTGTTTCATAGATAATTCTATCGAACGGCTCTATCGTTCGATGGCATCGAACCATGCTCGGTACATTTCCAAGTTCCGTATCGCATACATTTGATCGATTTTATTGAATGGCTTTTCATTCATTTCAGAGTTGATGGTTCTTATTCAATTGTCGCATTTCTTCGACTTGGTTGCTATCTCAACGTATAATGGGACTGAAACGGTCGCACGAGGTGCGTTGAAATTTTCAAACACGAGAGTCGTAGGCTGAGGCAAGCTCACTCATTCGTTTATGCGTATCTCAACACCCACTTGCAGCTGCATTTGAGTTCATCATATCGCTGAGTTTGGATCGTGCACGCATTCAAGGCGTCCCCCGAATACGTACATTTCAACCAAGCTTAGCGACTAGCGAAGTCGGACAAGCTACTCGTGATAGTTTCGATTTGCCGATCGTTTTGCTAACTTCGATTTAAAACCGAACTCATGTGTGTATCACATATCATTTATCTCGGTCCTCGAGATGATTCGATTCGCTTCTCAAGTGCTCTTGTCAACGAAATCAATACGATTTCTTCTTAGCGGAGTCGACCAAGTCTAAGTAATTCCCGTCCGATTCGAGACCAAGTATTGCACTATCATCGAGTACGTCTTCCGACCAATGATTCAATTCGTTATTCCAACTTTACTTGCGCATCATCCATTCCTATCATTCCCTTCGTTTGGGGCCATTCTCGTTGTCGTTCACGCACACTCCTAATTCCTCTTCCTACACTAAGTCTTATTGCCCCAAGGCTATCGTCCGTCCAGACGATACTTTAATATCAATCGCACAGGTTCAATCACTCGGTATAGGGTCGTCCACCTATCCGCTAGGTCAGCTCACAAAGTCATAGTTACAAGTCAAGTCCGTGGCTCATCGTGCAAGGTCGTTGCACGACGCTCGCCCCAAATCCTATGGTCAAACCATTTGTTCGCTTGTACGGGAGTTTCTACCCAAGTTTGTTTTACTCAAATTTCTAAACATCAAGCAGTGTTCCTCCTATTCGCATCAATACACTATTCGCTCCAAGTCCGAGCGCGTTTAGAAAAGTCATCCTACGATAGGTTGTCCTCAATCAAATCCTCGACATGTTAATATCGTGCGTTCGTACTAGCAATTATCGTAATCTATCTCTTCAAGTATGTTTTGATACAGTTCACCTATCCAATTCACGTAGTCGATCACAAGCTCGTCTAGTCTTGCAATATGTCGTGCCCCGATCTCACGCAAGTCTGATTATCTACGGCGGACATGAATCACCATGTCGACATTCCAGCAGAATAATCGTCCTCATCGGGACGTAACTCTTGCATTTTGTCTAGACTTTCTTATTTTCGATACGCGGATTGGGTCTACTAAATCCTCGACTTTACTTCGCCGTCTATTATACGTCTGATCAATCCTCAAATTTGTCTTCGCTTCAAACCACAAGTCGTAGCAATCAAAATTGCCATGTCAAGGTATTTCGAGTTTGATTATTCCCGCTGGACATGAATCACCATGCCAACGCTCACGTAGAACGATCGTCCCAAATCCGACGTGACGCATATGCGAGGCTGGAGTTGCGCTCGCTCAAGACAAGATCGTTGTCGTTGTGGTTATCACCGAATAATCAAGTCACTTCCCTTCTTCATCCAAACGTTTATTTCTTATCCAAATTCTCCAAAATAGTATCCTTTAAAGCAATAACTTCTAACACGATCATCATTCATCGAATCAGAGTACCCCCGAGTTATCATACATTGATCTTTGATACGCCTCAGTACCATTGATGATGTACATAACCTGACGATCTTCCTTTTGCAACGAATTCCAAGTCGTGCAACTTAATTTTCTCAATTCACATTGTTGCGTGCTAACTCTTCATCGAGCAACATCAATTTTAATTCCTTTAGTCATTCTCGTATCTTCAAATCAATGTTTCCTATGCACGCTATCTTTCGACCGTACTATTCCCGATCTCGTCCATGAGTAATTCACCTTAACTCAAGTTTCAATCCATTCGACTAAATTCAAAATCGCATGTACGATTCACTACGTTTCCTCGACCAAGACCTCCATTCATTTTATCGTTCCGACTCTCTATTCAATCGTTTCGTAATTTGTACTACGCATTCTTAATTCGTCCGAACAATATCTCGTTTGAGACTCCCAAAGTCGTAACCAACTAAGCGTTACTCGTTCTATGGCTTTGCGTAATATAATCGCTTGCCGACATACTCGTTCTATCCGTAAATCCTTTAGTCTCGCTCGAACAATTTCTATGACGTTCATACACCACTCAGGGTTCGAGCCACTCGACTAGTTGTCGACACTCATTCTTATTCTTCCTCGAAGCTATCACATACACCACTCGGAGTCAAGTCATTCTACGATTTTCTCAAAAGGTCATTCGATTCCCAATCGACATGTTCAAATGTGCGTTCGCTCGTTTCCTCAAAATCTAAGAACCATTTCCTCGTGTTCGCTTTAGCACCGGTCAAGTAGCATCCCTATCGACATACGTTCAATGTCTCACTTACTCTCGTTTCGAGCGATAGTCGATCTCGCTCGCAAACTCGTTCGCACCAGAAGGTCTAGGTGCGCGATACTCGGCACAGCTTAGCCGAAAGGCTGCGTGCATAATCATTCCGTTCGAACTATACTTCGGTCTCGCGTATACGTTCGCTACTTCCAGCGTAAGGTTATTCAAGCATGCCTTGCATTTGCTAACTTTTAGCATTTTTAGTTTTCTTTCGACTTAAGTCCGTCATGGTTTGGCATAAAGGCCTTCGCCGATCGATCTCGTTCAACCGAGTACTTGTACGAGCTTTTGAAAATAGTAGACTTATTGTATGGAACATCCCAAGGCACAATGAGAGAGAGCGTACACTTCTTTTGTTTCAACGAGCTTTCAAAATCGAGAGAATCGAAATGAAGTCCAAAGACGTAAAGCCGTGCTCTGATACCAATCTGTCACGCCCCGCTCCCGCAGGAGCGATCGTCCTCGCTAAGGCGTGATGCCGTACGGGCCTAGGTTGCGTCCGTACAAGGCCAAGTCCAGAAACGACCGATTTGAGCTAGGCCACAAAGTCGCACAGAGTGTCCCCATTTGCAGCGAAAAGTAAATGAACACAAGTTGAAGCGAATTCAAACTCTTTATTGATTTTTAAGAAGTTTACAAGCGGCGCTAGGCCGATATTACAAATCGTTTAAGCTCTCTCTCTCTGAAACATAAAAGGCGTGCCAAGTGGCTTACAAGATGGAATGATACATGGCGATGTTCTGATACATTATGTCCTGTATAGGGTGCTTCAGCTTCTTGTAACGTTCCAAGGCCCCAGAGTTGGCTCCGTGCCTTAACACGTTCGATGGAAGCTCCGTACCCACCGGCGTCTCCTGCATCCTGCAAGCAGACTGTGGGGTTATCAGTACATTGTTATGCACTGGTGGGAAGGCTAGCTCGCCCATAATGTTATCATTACCAAACACGTTCAATTTACTTTCGTGCACCGTGTATCATTCATTGTCTTTCTAATCTTGCCTTAGGATCAGTTTCATGCATATTTTATAACCTATCTCGTGTTGCCAAATTCAATGTATTGCAGGGAAATACATGCACGACTTACCCATACTTACCGTCCGGCCTTCCCTGTCCAAAGTAAACCAAGTTAGTCAACAATTCATAGGAAATAACTTAACGTGATTCATGTGAACTTTTTAATGTCAAGGGCGTGTCCCTGCCTCGGGTCCTAGCACGTCGTAGGCGTATTTTCTAACTCCATTGCCAAAGTACTCTCGATTACTTGGTGTGTTGTATTCAAGCCTGTTCCGAAGGCACTTTATTTAGTTAACTTAGACTACTTTAATTTCAATGCAAGGACTTGCACGTTGATTGCCACCAGCAAAGCCTACTTAAATCTATATGTACCGGTCGCTGGCATCACAAGCCATTTTGGACATAACCAAGCCGTTGTATTTCTCAACTAACGTAGGGTGCGGGCTGGCACACACCCCGTTAGTCTCTTGAAATACTGCTGCACTTGCGTCCCCTGGATGGCCAAGTCCGCACCCAAGCAGCCCGTAAGCCATATTTTGATTTCCGTCCGGACCGGCCACGTCCCCCCTTTGACCATGCCGCTGGAAATCCCTTATATCTCCCACCTCCCGTATACGAGGGGATTGTCTACGACCATTTCGTATTATTTGTCATTTTAACTTAACGGCTATCTCCGAGCCGTAGGCTAACCCTTAGCCATAATACGTTATCGACCAGGTTGACGTCCGTGCAGCGCGGGTAGCGAGCCCCGTTGTACGTGCCCGTTACACCTGTCGTTAACCATTCCTTTCTTTCTTATCTTTTCTTCATTCTTTCTTTTCTTTCTTTCACTTGTCCGTTTGTTCATTGATTCATTTCATTCACATATTCATTCATTCATTCATCGATTCATTCATTCACTTATTCATTCATTCATTCATTTATACATTTTGTAACTCCCTGTGCGGGAGTCGCCTTGGCGACCTATTGGTCCCGTGGCCTTTCAATGTTGCCATACTCTACTCGGAACGACTATGTTGATAGTCTTTCTATTTCATTATTGTAAATCATTCATTGTTTCATTGTTTGAACGCATAAGGGACATAAACGTAAGCTTGTGCCTTAGCACGAGCGTGGAGCGCGGTGCGAGAGTTCTCACAATTTCCATGTTCTTTTCCATATTCTATACAAGCATACAAGATGGGATTATTCCCTTAGCTAGGTGCGTTGAGTCATTTATTAACATGCGCAGTGTTATCGCCTAGCGATTCTAGCAATAGTGTCCGTATTGTTATGTGTCTAGGCTAAGCAAAGACGGGTTCATTGGAGCCACCCACCTTAGCGAAGTTCGCATCGGCCGAGCGATACTTCGAGCGTGCCTTTGAAAGTCTAAGTCTGGATTCATCTTTGGCGGGCCAATATAAGCCTTGCATCGATTCTTCGTCAGGTCGATGCCAACTCTTCGGGTCGACGGCTCGTTTGAGTCGTTGAACTTGCCGTTTGAATCGACGTTCCGCTAGGGAAGAGCGGGTCATTACAAACACTGATCCCTGACACGCACACCCATCCAGACACGATCCACACCTGATACGGCTACACAACGGCACCCGAACACGCACACTGGATACGAATACATCTATAGCCCACACTACGACTGTTCCTGGCCAAACCCGAACTCAAACACAGAAAAATAGGGAATCAAAATCGATAGAAAGATAGCATAGGTACCTGGAAGGGAATTTAACCGAATTGAAAGTGAGTCCCCAAGCGTCGGACACGTTCCTTCGACACAGCTGCACTAAACTCCCTGTAGCAGTCAATCGAATCGATCGTGTACAAAGGAGAGAATCATTTTAGAAGAATTGTTGCAGCTTTAAAATGAATTAGAAAATAAAATCAAAAATGGGAAATTAGATCGAACTACTCACCGACAAAATGACTTCGCTCCTCGCAGGTCCCAATCTAGCAATTTCACGTATAGGAAGGATTTACTAACACACGAGAACAATATACTACTCAGAGATCAATTAATCGTTCCTTAAAGGAAAACAGCTTCGACTCACCGCGTTCATCCTCGAAGAGCCTCCTCTCACAATCGGTCAGCAACTATCAATCGCTGATGTCGATCCGACTCTAGATCGGAAACACACATGATCACATATCTAAAGAATTCGAGAACTAATCGATTCACGAAAGAAATTACTACGGACTCACCTCCAATTGTTGAAGATGAACTGCTACAGAAAGGAACTCGCCACATGAAACGAACGATCACCGGAAAAAGGAAGATCTTCAAAGGAAGGAGCTCTCCACGACGTCAGAGAGGAAGGCGCCGCTTGATGTCACTTGCTACTCGTCGTTCGTCGAGATCTAGCGCCGCCGAGTGATGGACCCACCACAACGACTCCGATGGTCGGAAGAGAAGTCACACGTTACTTCGTCGTCGCCGACGAACTCGCCGCCATCATCGCCTTTAACTTGCTGACGCCATCGAGAAACCAGGGTTAGGGTTAGGTCGATTTGGGGAAACTGGGGAAGAGGGCTTGGCTGTAGAATTGAGAAATGTGAAGAGAATGGGTTTTCTCTCTCTTTACTCGGTTTTAATGAAAAGAAAAAGCAATTTGCACTAAACCCCCCCGCCCTAATTCATTTCTCTAACAGTCCCTCCTGATAAGTAAATTTTTCAAAGTCACCCTATGCTTTTTCATATTTATAAAATCTTAGTGAAAACAGTTAGAATTTTGAATTAAAGCACAGGGACCACTAAAAGTTTGTTATAACTAATTTAGGATTTGAAACCTTGCCATTAATTCACATTTTCTTCCAAATTATTTATGAAAACTTATTATTCAAATTTATTTTAAACCAAAATTATTTAGCAAAAAGATTTAAAAAGAAACTCAAAAATTGGGAAAGTGGGGTTACACTGACTGTATGTTGGACTGCCAGAAAAATGAGCAGTCCATTGGCATAACATGTGTAACAATGGACTGCCCATTTTTCTGGCAGTCCAACATACAGTTAGGACTGTTAAAAAAGTACTGCCTTTCTTACACATGATATGAGTTAGGACTGCCCACTTTTCTGGCAGTCCTAGCTGTATGTTGGACTGCCAAAAATTTGGGCAGTCTTTAGTTACGCATGTCCTGAGCCAGGGCTGCCCATTCATCTGGGATAGCCCTAAATTTTTTTTCCAATGGCAAACTTGTAAATAATACAAAGTTTAAAATGGGCTAGCCCTGAGTAAAAATTGAAGTGCCCTTATAAACACCCCAAAGAAATCACATAAAGTTGCACAGGCTCTGAAAGACAATGAAACTATAATTATCGGGATAATGTTTAAATATTAGACTAAATTACAACTTAATATTCTTAAATATTTAAAAATTTCAACTTGATATCCTAAACTTTGATAGGTATCAACTTAATACCCTCCACCTTTCTCTTCCTATCGGCGTTAACTGAATATTGAAAATGATAAAAATACCCCCTATTCTCCCCTCCCCTCTCTTCGATAGTAGCGGCGGTAGCGTGCTGCAATGTAGTGGCAACGACAAAAGAGGAGGACTGCAAGGGGTGCCAGATGGTGCGACCGGGGGAGGGGGCGGCGAGGGTGGGGGTGGGGGTGGGGGGGGGTGGCACTGCAATGGAAGGGGGTCGAGCGCGGGGGAGGAGGGGGGTGAGGAGGGGGGAAAGGGGAGAGGGTATTTTAATCAAATTTTGTTTTGTTTTAACAAAAGATTTCGTATAAAGTAACTAAATTCTCCATAATTGCATAAGGGGGGAGAAGTTTAGAAAATTATAGGAGGGGTATGGCTTGCCAACTGAGTTGGCGAGCATAGTGAGAGAAATGAGGAGCTCGCCAACTCAGTTGGTGGGATATAGGCCATGAAGGTCTCGCCAACTGAGTTGGCGGAGGACACTGCTTGGATTTTCCCAAATCGACGGCCTCGCCAACAGACTTGGTGCGCAAACCTAGGTGTGTTCCTTCTTTCCGTCCCTATTTGAATCCCTTCCCCGTCCCCACTCTCTCACACAAGCCCTCCCTCCCCCCATTAAAATTTCTTTCTCCAACCACCGCCCCCCATCCCTCTTATTCTCCCTAACAACAAGTCCTTCCCCCACTCCCTCCCATTCTCCCTAACAACAAGTCCCCCCATTCCCTCCTCTCTTTGTTCCCCTTTTAACAACACTCCCTCAATCTCTCTCGGTAAATATTTATAATAGTATTTTTTTTATGTTCTCATATTTATAATAATAATTTGTTTTAGGTTTCCATATTTATAATCGCATACATTATGCAATAATAAATATTTATTTTTTCTGCAGATGGCTAACCAAAATGACGGTCGTATTCCCAGTTGATCTACTATTGAACTGATTAGGAAGCAATGAAAAAAAATCACATATCTACTAAGATATTTACTGGAGATGTATATTTGAAGAAAATTAATTTACTTCATTAATATACGAATATTCATTATTTGTAGACAATTTTCTGTTTGTACACAAAATAGACAGTTTATTGATTTTGTTAAATTAGACAATTCAATGTAGCTTGTAGACAATTTATTGATTATAGATAACATATCTAATTTAGATAATAATAAAATTATTGATTAATTTTCATCTGTAATCAATAATTTAGACAATTTAGATAATAAATGATGTATACTATTTAGTAATCAAATATCACTGTTTGTAGACAATTAGCTAATTTATCATTGTGTAGACAAGATATCATTTACTTTGTAGACAATTTATTGATAATATTTTGCTAATTTATAAAATTTAGTTATTAATCAAAATCATTAAAAATAGTTTAGTTAGTTAAATTATCTAATTGTCTAAATGTCCAATTTAGTAGATGTCTAATTTAGTTAAAACTGTCTATAATTATACGAACGTGACCTTGAATTACGAACCCGGCAGCATGGAAACTGGCGGACACAGAGAATATATCACACATGGGAGCTAAATACCGCCCAAAAAGCTTTGGTGCATTCTTTTAGGTTTCAATACTTAGATCAACTTAAGTTTCTCTTCCATGATGTTTACCTCATTGTAAGTCTCGCTGAGCGTTTGTGGCCAGAACGCAACACTTTTCAACTTTCAGTGAACGGGATGACGATCACCTTATGTGATGTGACGAACATATTAGGGTTACCTATTATAGGTGATGCCATATATTTCAATCAGTAGTTTGCTGCATCCGATCTGATCAGGCGCTATCTAGGTATTATGCCTCCATCGGATATAGGAGGTAGCAGTTATATCAAATTGACATGGCTTCGTGGGAACTTTATGTATATAGATCGCATCATCGACAACGAGGTGGTTAACGTAGATGATACACGGGTATGTATTTTAATTAATACTCTTTTGTAAAGGCTTAATTTAGTATTTAGTAACATCTCTATTTTTAGATTATTCGATGTACTAGAGCGTATTTGCTCTGTTTGTGTGGTGCGATTCTATTTTCTGACGCATCGAAAAATATGGTCAATGTGAGACTTATACTATTCTTAGATGATTTGACCAAACCTGCTGGTCATGCATGGGGAGCTACTACTTTAGCATATCTCTATGCAATGTTGATCGAATTTGTGACTGAGACGGCTCGCAAGAGTATTTGCGGATGTATTCACTAGTTCAGGTAAATCTTTAATATTTGTGACTTTATGTCACGATCCGCATCCTAGGTAGGGGCACAAGTGCGTAACAGCGCCCAGCCTACACCGTAAAAATAGCATAGAATGCTGTAGGTCTGCTAGCTAACAAACAGTATATAATAACCTATCATCTCCGCACGAAGGATATAATATGAAATACTGATAAACTCAATCATAATCTAGAAGAAAGAATCATGGTACGAAAACTAGATAGATATAAACCACAAAGTGCAATATTTAGCTCAACACGAGAAAGAGAGTCACAAAGTAATATGGTTATACAATTCCAAAATATAATATCATAAGCATAAGTAGCAAGCTGGAGACAAAGTCCAGTCCAAAATCTACTATAACTAAACTAAGCTAGAGGCTCATCGGGCGGAGCTAAGCCCTGCTGAACCAAGGTCTCCAAGTCTATGCCCACTACGTCATCCGGACCGTCACTACCAAAATATGTCGATTTAGCGACGGCTAGATCCGTCGCTATTTCGTCGACAATTTGCAATAGCGACCGATCACTGACGGATCATGGTCAAAATAATCCGTCGGTAATCGGCTCGTCGCTAATAATGATCCGTCGCTAAGTAGTCGTCAAGCGACGGATTAGCGATGGCTTTTCATCGTCACAATACGATGCTTTAGCGACGACTTTTCGACGGTCTTTCGTCGATTTCAAGTATTAAATACTGAACTGTGTAGAAGCTAGCGACGGATAATTCGTCGGTAAACCGTCGTAACAGCGTATCAGAGTGTATCGTTCCGTCGCTATTCCGTCGAATGCCGTCGTTAACAAAGGACAAATTAGCGACGGAATACAGACGGATAATCCGTCGACCACGTTCTGGAAATGCTTGGCATTTCTAGAACCATGGCGATGGATACGTCGTCGCTACTCCGTTGCTCATCCGTCGACGAAGCGACGGACTAGTGACGGATAATCCGTCGCCATTGTTCTGGAAATGTCATGCATTTCTAGAACCTTGGCGACGGATGGTCCGTCGCTATTCCGTCGAACTATGTATTTTCAGAACCTTGGCGACGGATGTTCCGTCGAAAGGTAGTCGGAAGATGGAAATATCCGTCACTAAGTGGTCACTAGTCCGTCGCTAACTGAGATTTTTTTGAAAAAAAATGCAGAGCCTTCCCTGTTCACACAAATATGCATAAACCAAACCAATATATAACGCACACCAATTATCCACCAATCACATAATGCACACTAATTATCCAACAATCACATAGACCAAATATAGTGCACACCAATATAAAATTATCACAAATATTCTGAAATCATAAACTAATATCCGTCGCCAATAATCCAAAATTCCCACAAATATTCCCAAATTCTCACAAATATTCTAAATTTTCTTAATTACAATACTTTAAGGAGGAGGAGGAGTTCGATTGCCCGGTGGTGGTAATCCCTGCTGCGACCGACGAATATACTGCTCCACTAGGTACGATGGTAAGTCATCGTAGACACTGCTCGGAAGTCGGTGTAGCTGCTCTGGCAACATGAGATCAAGGAGTGCCGTCACAGTCGGAGGCGGTACCAGAGGGGCAGCAGGGTTGGAAGAAAGATGACCGACGGAAGAAGGAACGGGAGCAGTCGACGGACCGGCACCAGTAGAAGACGGACCGACACCAGCAGCATACAGACCGCAGCAGCAGATGGACGCAAAAAGTACGTTGCAATTTGCTCCTGTAAGGACGACACCGTCTCGTGCACTACGTAAGCTGCGACCTAACATCATCGTCTGCCGGAGCCGCGGAAGGAGACGGTGTCGGTAGAAATCTCTACGTCGCCATGTACAACGGCCCTAGGGAGCCGACTCCGTACAGGTACCCTTTCTTAAAGCTGCCGACGGTATCTACGAATAAGTCATTGCGAGCGGCCAAAGAATAGGGCGTCTGGACGGGTGTCGTTTCACCGATATCCTCGGCCTCAGTTAACTGAGCCCGACTAAGGGCCTCACGATACACAGCCTATCAAATGAATGTATTTTATTATAAGATTTACCTAAGTTGTAATCTAAATCCTATGTTTCACTAAGCTAAGTGTGAATCCTAAGTTTACCTAAGTTATAGTCCGAATACTTTTAATTATAACGTAAATCTCATAAACATAAGTACTTACATCAGTCTCCTTGGCCCTATCATCGACGAAGCTCCCGTCCTTCCGTCTCTTGTGCGTATGCTGGAAGACGTCATGCATGGTGATCGCTGGTGGGTCCGATAGCGGAACGGATCCGCTAGCAGATCCAGACTCATGCCTCGATGAAGTAGTCGATCGACGGCAGGATGTGTCTGTGCCCGGGGTACTCTCCGGGTCGGGCTCGCTGGATGGGGTCACATCCCGGGAAGATTGAATGCGATCACGACCACCAGCACCACTACGACCATGACCACGACTACCACCAGCGCCAGCACCAGCACCACGACCACTACCAGAACCACGACCACGGCCAGCCATCATGACCTGTAAATAGAACACATAAACATAATTAGCAATATAAAAGTGTAAATGAATATAAAATTCTAAACTAAAATATACATACCACCAGTAGGGAGACGAGTGTCGCCGCGACGAAAAAGACTAGGAGTGCCATCTGCAATAAGTAAATAATTGAATGAAAAAAACATGAATTCACGTAATTACTTTTATGAGGTCAAACTTAATTCACGTAATTGGAAGTGTTTTTAATATACAACAATATTTAACCTAATCATCGTCTTCGTTCTCATCCTCAGCCTCGTCTTCATCATCATCCTCCTCCTCATCCTCATCCTCATCGTCGATTTCATCTGTATCCTCATCCCCATCAAATTCGTCTTCTTCTTCTCTTTTCTTCTTCTTCTTCTTCTTCTTCTTCTTCTTCTTCTTATTTTGTCTCAATATTTGGGACAAGACGCTCTTTTTCCCCTGGTTGACAGCTAAGTCTTGTGTATCAACCTCTTTCTTCCTTCTATTTTCCTCAAATATCTTCAACATCCATTGTATCCGAGTGTTGTCCCAAGTATTAGGACTTTTCGATCTGGTCCTCTTGGTATGCTGGGTCTCCAACGTTGAATGTATTTCTAGATTTAATCTTGCATACTCCCCACCAGTCAAATCGATCTCTACAATGCCTTGGGTAGCTTGTATAGTAGACTTGAACAGCCTGATTTGCTATTGCAAATGTATCGGACCCTCTATACCTCCTGCGATGATTTATATCGACAAATTCAAATTGTTTATCGATTCTCCAACCGATATTTGGTGTCATATCGAACCACTCACATTTGAACATCAATATGCATATCATATGGGCCAGTATATTGTAAATCTACAATATTCCGAAGCACTCCATAATAGTCAAAGTCCGGTTCGTCGTCATAGATGGTGCCTCTTATGCAAACACCGGAATCCTTGGTACTGATGCCGTCATTAATAAATTCGACATTTATAGCATTCTGAGTTACCTTAAACCTGAAGCCATTAATGACATAGCCTGGCCAAGTCTTTGTTTGCCTCTTCGGTCCCAATGCCAGATAACGAACACTCTCATTAGTGAGTGTTGTTTCAGGCAATAAAACCTGTAAATAAATATTTATAATTTAAATGTTTTAGATTATATATTCTAATCTCAGTTACTTACGTATTTTATAAGAATATATAAAATCAACCTCAATTATAATCTCAGTTACTTACATATTTGCGAAACCATGACGGAAATGTACAATCAACCACTCTTTGAAGTCTCTCATCTGTAATATCGGGTGTCCTCATTTGACTTCATCTCTAAATACACTATTAGAGAAAATAAGAAATATAAGTGTAGTCACTTATTTCATCAAATTCGAGATTATAACGAGTGCAAGTGTACTGACTTACTTCTCCAAATCTCTCACTTCTTGTATGTCACAGTTTAACAAGACATATCGATGAGCGGCATCATACTCGTCGTCAGTCAACCACCGTTTTTTACTAGCCCCAACAAGCTTGCCCCTTACATTGAATATACCTCCATCCTCAACGTCCTCGTCATTCCTTTGAGGTCTATTTCGATTTGTCTTAACATGAGTATTGAAATAAATGGAGCAGAAGTTTGACACCTCTTCGATAAGATATGCTTCGCATATCGAAGCCTCTATATGAGCCTTGTTGCCAACTTTCTTCTTTAGATGGTGTAGGTATCTAGAGAGATAAATTATCTTGAGAATTAAGAATTAATTTTAAAACCCACTGAAATTCAACTTAAATTATATCGTTTTTATGTACCTTTCAAATGGGTACGTCCATTGGTAATGAACAGATGCACAGACACGAGCTTTATATGCTAGATGAATCGGTAGATGCTCCATGCTGTCGAAGAAGCCAGAAGGAAATATTTTCTCCAAATTGTAAATTGTTAAGATAATCTTCTCCTCAAGTTTAACCATGTGTTGCACAGTCAACTTAGTTGAACAAATATCCCTAAAGAATATAGATAGTTCGGCCAACGGAACCCATACAGCAGAAGGCAACAACTCTTTCAAAGCAATAGACAGTAATCTTTCCATAAACACGTGGCAATCAAGACTTCATTCCCGTTAGCTTACGTTCATTGAGATCAACGCATCTAGACAAATTCGACACATAGCCGTCGAGAAATCTTAAAGTAGATACCCACTTGCAGATTATAATTTTTCCTTGCTCAATGTGTATTGTGCTATCGGCTTAGTTATTTGTCCACTAGCTCCCCTTTGTATCAAGTTTAGATAAGGACGCTTGCATATCTCGGCAATGTCTTATCTTGCTTTTGGATTGTCCTTCGTCTTTCCTTTAATATCTATGACGATATTGAAGACATTATCGAACACATTCTTTTCGATATGCATAACATCAAGATTATGCCTTATAAGATTATCTTTCCAATAAGGCAAGTCCCAAAAGATACTCCGTTTGGTCCAGTTATGGATTTGTCCGAACCCATCGACACGATTGTTCGGTGGATCTTCCATTACAGTGGGCAAGTCTTTTACATCTTCCCAAATATTGTATCCTGATAATCTGGCAGACGGATGAAAAAATTCTTGTTTTCCAGCTCTGAACGCGTCCTTGTTCTTTCTCCAAGGATGACTCGCAGGCACAAATCGACGATGACAATCAAAGAAAGAAGTTTTTTTTCTATGCTTAAGGCGGAACGCCTTACTATTTTACATGTATATCGGACAAGACATGGTGCCGTGAATACTCCATCCCGACAGCATATCGTATGCGGGAAAATCATTGATTGTCCACATCAGTGAAGCTCTCATCTGAAAGTTCTATTTCCTGGAAATATCATAGGTCACGACGCCGATCTCCCACAGCTGTTTCAGCTCATCCACCAATGGCTGTAAATATATATCGATATTCTTCGTCGAATTTTGGGACCCGGTATGATAGCTGTCAAAATATATAAGGAGTCTTCATACACATCTACGGTGGCAGATTGTAAGGGGTCAGAATGACCGGCCAGCAGAGTATTGAGATCCCGACTGCCCGAAAGGGGCGAAGCCATCAGAACATAGCCCCATGCGTACATTTCTAGGCTCTGCAGCAAAATCTGGATGAAGAAAATCGAAATATTTCCACGCCTCTCCATCCGAAGGATGTGACAATTATTCATCATTCTTTGTGCATTCTTCGTTGTGCCACGTCATGTGTTCTGCTGTATTCTGACACATATACATCCTCTGCAAGCGCTTCGTGATCGACAAGTAATGCATATACTTGTAAGGATGTCGTTTTCTAGTTGACTTTCCTTTTCCTCTGACTGGCTTGTAACGATCCACATTACATAAGCTACAACTTTCTATATCCTCGTTCTCCTTGTAGTACAACATACATCCGTTGCGACAACAATCTATCTTCTCGTACCCCAGTCCCAGTTGTCGGACCATCATCTTCGACTTGTAGAAGTTTTTTGGAAGCTCTTTTGATTTCTTCGGTAACACCTCCTTGATTAGTTGTATAATTCGATCATAGCAAGTTTGTGGCAAGTTAAAATTGGACTTTATGTTCAACAACCGCATCGTCACTGACAGTACAGAATGTGGCTCACAACCAGGATATAAATAAGTTTCAGCATCCTAAAACATATCATAGAACTCTTCGCCTCGGGATTAGGATCCTCCAGATCAAAATTAGGCCCTGCCGTATCGTACACCATATCTCGTGCAAGGTTCTGCAGGTCTCCATAATCAACGAGCATTCGTCGTCTTCGACGACAAAAATTCGTTGTAGCATTATCATCAAAGCATAAGTAGCAACATTCACAACCTATCTTTGCCATATAGTTCACCTTGCGATGACCAAGGCTTGTAA
>JANAVB010012124.1:0-45000 GCA_029216955.1 Iris pallida
TGGTGGTGGTGGTATTGGTGTGTGAGAGGTGGTGTGTCATGAGAGTGGTGGTGGTGGTGTATGAGTGAGAGAGAGTTGGTGTGTGTGTGGTTGTGCTTGTGTGAGATTGTGAGTGTTTATATTATATATATATATCTATATATATATATATATATATATATATATATATATATATATTTGTGTATATAATTATAGGTATTAATATGTATTGTGTGTGTGTGTGTAGAGAGTGGTGGGAAAGTGTCATGAGAATAGTGGTGGTGGGTGTATGAGTGAGAGTGGTGGTGAGTGTGTGTGTTTGTATTATTATATAAATATAGATATATGTGTGGTGTTTGTATTTATATATAAATATAGATGTGTGTATGTGTATGTATTTATATGTAGAGATGTGTGTGTGTGTATATATATATATATATATATATATATATATATATATATATATATATAGATATATATATATATATATATATATATATATATAGATAGGTGGTTAGAGGATTAGATATAAGGATATATATAAATAGATAGATAGATAAATAGGTATATAGATATGTATATATATGATATATATATAGAGAGTAGAGTAGAGAGAGTAGATGAGATGAAGAAGAGGAGAAGCAAGCGCAACAGCAGCTAGCAGCAAGCGCAGCAGCAGCTAGCAGCAAGCGCAGCAGTAGCCATAGCAGTAGCAGCAGCATTTGCAGCTGTAGCAGTAGCTACAGCAGTAGGTAGGAGCAGCCCCCCCTATTAGCCCTATATGAACCCCCTATATGCATAATATGTATATATATAGATATGTATACATAGGTATATATATATATATATATGTATATAGATAGATAACTAGAGGGTTTAGATGAGAATGAGAAGGAAGAAGCTAAGGAATTAGAATTAGAATTAGGAAGAAGGAAAAGAAATAAGAAGTAGAAGGGAAGAGAAGTAAAAGAAAGAATAGAGAGAGAATAGGAAGAGAATGAGGAATTAGGAGAAGATAGAATTAGAGAGAGTGAGGAAGAGGCCAAGAAGAAGGATTTGAGCTAGAAGAATTAGGAGAAGAAGTTGAGAAGAAGAAGAACTAGAAATGAGAGTAAAAGAAGAGGTTGGAGCGAAGGCCTAAAAGAGGGGTTTTGGTAGAATCGAGTTAGAGGGCGAAATTGAGCCCGGAGCATCGGATCGCGATGAAACTTGACATAGGCCTAGGTTACGTGATTTAGATTTTGGGGTAAGCTCCCGGTGGAAATCGGGGTCGTAGGGCGCCGGTATCGCGCCGTGTCAGCGCGTATCTTGAAATATTCAAGATATCTGCAACGGGCCGTAAGGTGGACTAGACGTCCACTTTGTCTAGGTATTTGGTAGATAACGAACCTATAGGATAGTACCCTACTACCCTAGGGAGATCGGGTCAAAATATCAAGCGTAGGTAGGCTATCTAGATAATCGCCGAGGGTGGAATTTTACCCTTAAAAAGGGTAAAATAGGGAATTGGCCTACGGCCGAGATTTGAGTTTCCAAGTCCAAGATAGACTTGGATATGGGTTGTATAGGTTGGTAATGAGTAGGATTAGCCGTCTAGACCTAGTCTTGACCCCGGTTGACCACGGTTGACTTTTTAGGCCAAAAGTCAACTATGGGTCAACACTTTACCCAATTTAGTCCCAAATTCCATTAGACTTGTGCAGTTGACCGAAAGTCAACTGTTAGTCACCAGTGACCTAGAGTTGACCTAGGGTTGACCACAGTTGACCACGGTTGACCAAAGTTGACCGGTTGACCAAAAAGCTAACTGTTGACTCAAATCGATCCCGATTGATTCCGTTTGACTTGCATTGACCCAGTATGACCTAGCTAGACCTAAAATGACTTAGGTTGACCTCGTACAGTCTAGTTTGACGTGACTTGACCTAGAATGACCTAATAGGATTTAAATTGATTTGACTTTATTTTCTAGATTGAGTATTGATACGTCTTGTTCTCTATAGGTCCTCGAGACGCTGCATTTGCTCCGGTTGACATACCATATCATATTTCAGGCGAGTACATTCTCTGACACTTTTCCAATTTATGCTGACTGATATAATCCATGTAATTAGTGTAGATATGCTTGTTCTCGACACATTGGTCACACGGATTGGTATTCATGGATCCCGACATGAGATATTATTCCTCGTTATCTTGGTATGTCTTGTGCAAGCCCCTTTGTAGTTCTTGTGCAGTACATAGATGCCGATTCTCGAGGAGACTTGCTCCCTTCTCGTAGAATCTCGCGTCGTGACGTGTCTTGTTTGGATCCACTCTACCAGTCGGGGACGGGGAGTATTAGTGTAGACATGTGGTCATTATCCACCTTGTTACTCTTGTAGACCTTGTGAGTGTTAATCATACACTCCACGTATGATTAACCAGGCCAGTAGACCTTGTGCAAGACCCAAGCCGGCCACATGTTGTAGCTAGTATTCACACACCTAGATATATGATTCTTGATTCTTGTACATGCCATGATCAGTTTACTTGCCTTGTTCTAGCTCTAGTTTTACAGTTTACCTTGCCATGATTCTCACATGTACATTCCATGATTTTCTTGTATATACTCTCTATTTACAGATTATAGCTTTTGTCATATCTTGTGAAATGTTGTTAGTGGATTGTACTCGTTCCATCCTGACAGGATATGTTGAAAATATTACAGATGCAGATGAGGGAGACTACAATACCTACTACGGTCCGGATGACGTAGTGGGCATAGACCTGGAGACTTTTGTCCAGCAGGGCTTAGCTCCGCCTGGCGAGACCTTACCCCTTGCTTAGTTAGAGTAGGTCTTTTGTACTGGACATTGTCTCCAGCTACTTTTGAGTCTGTTATTATTATGGACTGTATTAGAGACTTGGACTGTATATATTCTTTTGTTGGATTTGACAGGTTATATATTATTTTATCGTCTTGTTGTCTTTTTATTTCAGTCTTTACTTTGTTATCTTAGAGTCGTGATTGAGTACTCGTATATATATTCATTGCTTGTCCTCCGTTCGGAGTTGACCATGGACTTGACAGGTTTTTGTTATATATATAAACTGTTTAGAAGTAGAAAATCCACAGCGTTCCACGCCGATTTTTCGGTGAGGGCTGGGCGTTGTCGCGTCACGTGCCCTTTTAGCGGGTGCGGGTCGTGACACGTTTTAGTGGTGGCCCACGCAGGTCCTGAAGTCGCAATTAGTGCGATATCGTAGTGGCGCTCGACTTAGAGTGCTATTACGAGCCTGCGGTACGTATCTAGGATAGGCTATAGGCTAAGGGTGCTCAATCACAGTAGGATCTTTCCTTGCTTATCTTGCTTACCGTCTTTGATATCGATTTACTGCATTCTAGCTGTCCTCCTTTGATATTGCCTTCATGTGCCATATTGATATCTTCTTCTCAATTTGTCTCCAGGATATTGATGACTCATTCTCCTGGCGAGGAGCACGGGGAGACGGAGAGGTCTGCCACCTCTGGCGGACAGGCTCCGGTCACTTTCCCGGCTGATGGGATTTCTGTTGGGGCTCTTGGAGGTACTCCTCCAGCTACCTCGATGACCGTCCCTGGGGCCATTGCGGGTGCTCTTCCCGTAGTGCCAGGGGCTACAGCGGGAGCTGCCGGGGGCGTTCTTCCTCCTCAGCAGGGGACTCTTCCGGTGATGATGGGAGCTATTCCTCCATTGCCTCCTCTGCCCACAGACATGGGGCAGATGCTAGCGTTCTTCCACCAGGTGCTTGAGTCCCAGCGGGCCCAGCACGAGGCTCAGTTGAGGCAGTCAGAGGCCATGCGCCAGGGCATAGAGGATGCACACAGGTTGGCTTTGGCGGCAGTGGAGCATGGGGCTCCACAGAGGGAGGTTCAGCAGCAGCAGCCGAAGATCGGGGATATCCAGGCTTTCAAGAAGCTTGGTCCGAGGGATTTCAAGGGGACGGAGGGCATTATTTATGCTGATGACTGGCTCGAGGATATCGAGCGCCAGATGGGGGCCTGCCGCCTGGCAGTCGACCTGAGGGTCGAGGCGGTTGGGTTGCAGTTGTTAGATATTGCCCGGACATGGTTCCGGAATGAGCCGGCTCTTGCAGGAGAGGGCCATACTTGGGCAGAGTTTCGGGCCCTGTTCAGAGAGAAGTTCTTTTCCCCTACGGACAAGAATGGCCTGGTGCGGCAGTTCCAGAACCTGCAGCAGGGCAGTATGACCGTAGAGGAGTATGCGGCGGAGTTCGGCCGGCTGAGCCGATACGCCGAGTACATGGTGAGTGACCCGGTGATCCGAGCGGAGCGCTTCCGGGAGGGATTGGCATGGGATATCAAGATCCTGATCCCTTCCTTCTATGCGACATACGCAGAGGTTTACGCGGAGGCTCGGAAGGTGGAGAGGGAGTGGGGCGTGAAGCCGAAGAGGGATCGAAATTTGTTTTCGGGGGCCAGTAGCAGCGCAGAGGCTGCTAAGCGCCCTCAGCTTCAGCATCAGCCTTTCCAGCATCAGACCAGAGCACCGGTTCAGCAGGTGCAGCACACTCAGCCGAGGCAGGCTCAGCATGGGGCTCCTTGCCACTTCTGCAGGAGACCTGGTCACGTCTGGGAGGTTTGTCGGAAGAGGCTGGGTTTGTGCCTCTACTACGGGAAGGCTGGACATCAGTTGAGAGATTGTCCTGCGAACCCTCGCAGGGTAGCCCGTGGAGCGATAGCAGCTCAGGAAGCACAGGGTAGGCCACCTATGGCACCGCATTACGCCCTCCACCAGCAGCGGGATATACCCCGCCAGGACAGGTTTTTTGCGATGGCAGTTGAGGATCCTGCACGCATTGGACTAGGAGGTAGGGTCTTGCTCTTTCTTTTACCTGTTCTCTCCGCCCATTGATTGATGATTGCTTCCTTAGTACCTTTAGTTGCATATGTGATGATCATGCTAGATTATATAGAAAACCCCAATGAAGACTGCAATAACATGATACTGTAGAGATTTTAAACCATGCATGTGTTTTGATTTCCTGGATTACATGTTATATAACTTAGGATAAAAATTTAGTAGACCTTGATTGTGGGGTGCTTGACCTAGAGAAGAGTACGACCGTTTGAATTTCGAGGACGAAATTTTTTTAAGGAGGGTAGATTTGTCACCCCCAGTTTTCAAATTAGGGGTATTTTTGTCATTTTTCAAGTTTTATAATTTTTAGGAATTTTTATATATTTTATGTGATTTTTAGGAATTTATTTGAATCGGTTTGAATTTTATCCAATTCGGACCCAATTTGGAGACCCGGGTAGCCTGGACCCTAGTGGGACCCCCATACTAGCTGGGCTTAGCCCATGTACCATCATAAATAGGCTAGAAATTATTAACCTAATTTTTTATGGCTTAATTAGTCATTTTAGAGCTTAATTAGTTGATTAAATTAGACCGAACCAAACCCGAACCAATTAAACCTAAGTCTAATGGGTTTGGAGTGTTATTGGATCACTACCCAAACCCACAAACCCTTCCCCCCCACACATGGCCGGCCATAAGAGACCACCCCCCCTTTCTTCTCCACAAAGCAAACTCCCTCTCTCTCTCCATTTCATTTTCTTTCACAACTCTTTCTTCTTCAAGAAGACCTAGCTTAGGTAAGCTCTCTAATTCTCCATTTACTCCTCTTTACCATTAGTTGTCTTCACATTAATTATAGAGAAGAGAGTTCTCTACACTTTGCCCTAGAAATTATTAGGTTTCCAAATAATCTAGGTTTTAGGATTTATTGGGGGTTTTATTAATTAGAGTGGTATATATATGAATATATATATATATATATATATATATATATATATATATATATATATATATATATATATATATATATATATATATATATATATGTATATGTATATATGTGTATATATTATATGTATTGTGTTTGTGTAGAGAATGGTGGTGGTGGTATTGGTGTGTAGAGAGTGGTGGTGTCATGAGAGTGGTGGTGGTGGTGTATGAGTGAGAGAGTGTGGTTGTGTGTGTGGTTGTGCTTGTGTGAGAATATATATATATATATATATATATATATATATATATATATATATATATATATATATTTGTGTATATATAATTATAGGTATTAATATGTATTTGTGTGTGTGTGTGTAGAGAGTGGTGGGGAAGTGTCATGAGAATAGTGGTGGTGGTTGTATGAGTGAGAGTGGTGGTGAGTGTGTGTGTGTTTGTATTTATATATAAATATAGATATATGTGTGTGTGTGTTTGTATTTATATATAAATATAGATGTGTGTATGTGTATGTATTTATATGTAGAGATGTGTGTGTGTGTGTATATATATATATATATAGATAGGTGGTTAGAGGATTAGATATAAGGATATATATATATAAATAGATAGATAGATAAATAGGTATATAGATATGTATATATATAGATATATATATAGAGAGTAGAGTAGAGAGGAGTAGATGAGATGAAGAAGAGGAGAAGCAAGCGCAACAGCAGCTAGCAGCAAGCGCAAGCAGCAGCTAGCAGCAACAGCAGCAGCTAGCAGCAAGCGCAGCAGCAGCCATAGCAGTAGCAGCAGCATTTGCAGCTGTAGCAGTAGCTACAGCAGTAGGTAGGAGCAGCCCCCCCTATTAGCCCTATATGAACCCCCTATATGCATATATATGTATATATATAGATATGTATACATAGGTATATATATATATATATATATGTATATAGATAGATAACTAGAGGGTTTAGATGAGAATGAGAAGGAAGAAGCTAAGGAATTAGAATTAGAATTAGGAAGAAGGAAAAGAAATAAGAAGTAGAAGGGAAGAGAAGTAAAAAGAAAGAATAGAGGAGAGAATAGGAAGAGAATGAGAAGAATTAGGAGAAGATAGGAATTAGAAGGAGAGAGTGAGGAAGAGGCCAAGAAGAAGGATTTCAGCTAGAAGAATTAGGAGAAGAAGTTGAGAAGAAGAATAACTAGAAATGAGAGTAAAAGAAGAGGTTGGAGCGAAGGCCTAAAAGAGGAGTTTTGGTAGAAGTCGAGTTAGAGGGCGAAATTGAGCCCGGAGCATCGGATCGCGATGAAACTTGACATAGGCCTAGGTTACGTGATTTATATTTTGCGGGTAAGCTCCCGGGTGGAAATCGGGGTCGTAGGGCGCCGGTATCGCGCCGTGTCAGCGCGTATCTTGAAATATTCAAGATATCTGCAACCGGCCGTAAGGTGGACTAGACGTCCACTTTGTCTAGGTATTTTGGTAGATAACGAACCTATAGGATAGTACCCTACTACCCTAGGGAGATCGGGTCAAAATATCAAGCGTAGGTAGGCTATCTAGATAATCGCCGAGGGTGGAATTTTACCCTTAAAAAGGGTAAAATAGGGAATTGGCCTACGGCCGAGATTTGAGTTTCCAAGTCCAAGATGGACTTGGATATGGGTTGTATAGATTGGTAATGAGTAGGATTAGCCGTCTAGACCTAGTCTTGACCCCGGTTGACCCCGGTTGACTTTTTAGGCCAAAAGTCAACTATGGGTCAACACTTTACCCAATTTAGTCCCAAATTCCATTAGACTTGTGCAGTTGACCGAAAGTCAACTGTTAGTCACCAGTGACCTAGAGTTGACCTAGGGTTGACCACAGTTTACCACGGTTGACCAGAGTTGACCGGTTGACCAAAAAGCCAACTGTTGACTCAAATCGATCCCGATTGATTCCGTTTGACTTGCATTGACCCAGTATGACCTAGCTAGACCTAAAATGACTTAGGTTGACCTCGTACAATCTAGTTTGACATGACTTGACCTAGAATGACCTAATAGGATTTAAATTGATTTGACTTTATTTCCTAGATTGAGTATTGATACGTCTTGTTCTCTATAGGTCCTCGAGACGCTGCATTTGCTCCGGTTGACATACCATATCATATTTCAGGCGAGTACATTCTCTGACACTTTTTCAATTTATGCTGACTGATATAATCCATGTAATTAGTGTAGATATGCTTGTTCTCGACACATTGGTCACACGGATTGGTATTCATGGATCCCGACATGAGATGTTATTTCTCGTTATCTTGGTATGTCTTGTGCAAGCCCCCTTGTAGTTCTTGTGCAGTACATAGACGCCGATTCTCGAGGAGACTTGCTCCCTTCTCGTAGAATCCCGCGTCGTGACGTGTCTTGTTTGGATCCACTCTACCAGTCGGGGACGGGGAGTATTAGTGTAGACATGTGGTCATTATCCACCTTGTTACTCTTGTAGACCTTGTGAGTGTTAATCATACACTCCACGTATGATTAACCAGGCCAGTAGACCTTGTGCAAGACCCAAGCCGGCCACATGTTGTAGCTAGTATTCACACACCTAGATATATGATTCTTGATTCTTGTACATGCCATGATCAGTTTACTTGCCTTGTTCTAGCTCTAGTTTTACAGCTTACCTTGCCATGATTCTCACATGTACATTCTATGATTTTCTTGTATATACTCTCTATTTACAGATTATAGCTTTTGTCATATCTTGTGAAATATTGTTAGTGGATTGTACTCGTTCCATCCTGACAGGATATGTTAAAAATATTACAGATGCAGATGAGGGAGACTACAGTACCTACTACGGTCCGGATGACGTAGTGGGCATAGACCTGGAGACTTTGGTCCAGCAGGGCTTAGCTCCGCCTGGCGAGACCTTACCCCTTGCTTAGTTAGAGTAGGTCTTTTGTACTGGACATTGTCTCCAGCTACTTTTGAGTCTGTTATTATTATGGACTGTATTAGAGACTTGGACTGTATATATTCTTGTGTTGGACTTGACAGGTTATATATTATTTTATCGTCTTGTTGTCTTTTCATTTCAGTCTTTACTTTGTTATCTTAGAGTCGTGATTGAGTACTCGTATATATATTCATTGCTTGTTCTCCGTTCGGAGTTGACCATGGACTTGACAGGTTTTTGTTATATATATAAACTGTTTAGAAGTAGAAAATCCACAGCATTCCACGCCGATTTTTCGGTGAGGGCTGGGCGTTGTCGCATCACGTGCCCTTTTAGCGGGTGCGGGTCGTGACAATATAGTAACCTTGAGTTGTAATGGTCATAAGTGATAGGACAGCTAGAGGAGTTCTAGTACAACGCCTTCGTCCTTCTAAAATATGTGAAGGCGAAAGCAATAAGGAGTTCAAAGACGATGATATAGAATACAAATACGTGGTTCAAGGACGATCGAATAATTTCAAAAAAATTGTCAAGGCAGTCGTGGATGGGATTCTAAAGGCCAAGTTTAATTATGTTCCATCCACGTAGAATAATAGAAAAAAGCGAACCAAAGTGCACTTGGTTGATCAGACCATTATGCACCGGTTCTGATTAGACAATATGTTAATGGGAGCTCTTCCAATAACATATGTCGTGAACAAGCTCGATAGATTAATGAACTTGCAAATCTAGGTTGTAGTAGCAACATTTGTCAAAAGAGTGAAATTACAGGCACGAGAGTTTAAAATTGAGAGAAAGTATAGTCAAACTTCTAAAGGATCTAAGACATGTCCTGTGATGGTCTTTATACAGTCGTCCTATAGTCTTCTTGTCCAAGTTCTTGGTTGACTAGATGGGTTAGGGTCCTCTAAATTCTAGAATCTAAGTGAACTTACTAATATAGATCACAAGGACAAAGGGATTGCTAAGTCACAAGGTATTCTACCCAACTTAAAGAATTAAACTAATGGTGTTTTGGGACAAAGGAAACATGTCTAATTAATAGGGATCACCTGTCTAACCTCTACCAAGCACGAAAGGAAGATAACAACAGGGAAGGAAGGAATCAAACAAGATGCAATTGATGAGTCAAATGGTAGATAAAATCTAGGAAGGAGGTCAAGTATGTGGATGAGATCCTAGACTTCTAATCCTATTCGCAGGCTTGCTTGGTACGATAAAGTAACCAAATAATTTATCTTCACCTGCATGGGCCACCAAAAAATATGTAACGCCCCAATTCCAAAATACGTAGGACTAAGAACGTAGACATGCCAGCTGTATTCATTCGAAGTATACTCCAATGTATGGAAACCCCGTATGTATACATCAGCTGTAATATACAGTAGAAACCATAACGACTAATCTCATCCACAAAATAAAGAAAAATAAATATTTCATATAATCATCTATGGAAATGTATTTGTACAATATGTTGGGCAGAGACAAATCCACTACCAACAAGTAAGAAAAGAATACATGGAAAATGAAATGATTTTGGCGAGCGAAGCAAAGACGATCCAAGTGCAATCATCCTCGAAGAAATAGCGATGATCACAACTAGAGCTAGAACACCTGCGAAAGACAAGAGCACACACCTGGCGAGATAACCAGGTCCTCAGAGGGACGTAACAAGTCACATAATATCATGCCAATAACTGAATAAATAAAGCTTAACATAAAAGTATATGTGACTACACAAATAAAGGTCCTTAACCATTCTATGTAAAAATGTACTTTGAAGACAACGTTCCACACATGGGCCTTCCGAGACTAGAAATACGGCGCATTAGAGTTCCAATCGAGTCACTAGTGGCATCTAGAGAAAAGTAACAAATATATGCACGGTGCACTAGCACTCGGTTGAGTCACTAACGGCAGCTAGAGAAAAGTAAATGCACGACCCACTAGCACTCGACTGAGTTAGGGCATCTAGAGGAAAGTAAACGAGTGAAAGCCCCTTCGCCTAATAGATGTCTTCTCCCTCCCCATGCACTACACGTGCTATATCCACATCATGAAATTTCTAATAACTGCTAAGTCTTCGAGACATCCATAACTATTAGCAATTATATCCTAACGTACGGCCTATACGCACTGATGTGACTCGCGAGTGTGTATCTATATGTGACTCGCGACTTCGTGGCACACAAGTGTCAAGCCAATGAATACGGCACAAACAAAGGGCGGGCCCTGAACTCAAGGCCAAATGCAACTAAAATATAATAATTTGCAAGTACAATTTATATTTTCTAGAATAAGTAAAAATATGCATGATATTGAGCAAGAAATTAAACAGTAAAGGCAAGGTGTCTTGCTAGTGTGTCGCCTGGTGGTGCGATGTTCTGTCAAGTCCAATTTGTCCAAAAGCCATGTTTGAGGTACAAGGGTCCGAAATTTACGAAAAAATAGGGAAGGGCGATTAGTCATCATCAATGATTGATGACCAAAAAGAAATTTTGTATAATAATTATATAACTATTTTAGAAACTATCTTGATAATATATATATATATATATATATATATATATATATATATATATATATATATATATATATATATATATATATATATTTTATTACTCAAAATATTTCTTGAAATCTAAAAAATCGTTTAGACTAAAACTCTAAGTTTGTAAATATATAATTTAGGTACAACTTTATATCTCAAATTTTTTTTAGATAATATATGAAAATACTAGAAAATATTTTATACTTTGGAAGCTAAATTTGTTGGATCAAAATATTTTAATATAATATTTTGAAATATAAACATAATTTTTACCAAACTATAATTTAGTTAGGTACATTAATATTTTAAAGTCCATAGTCATACGAAATTAATACAATCATATTTTAGGGTTTTCAACCCAAACTATCTGTACTATAGAAAATTATTTATATGTATTTTTGAAAGCAATATACTAAATATTAATCATAAAACTAATGACAATACTAATGATAACATTTATTAACACTAATAATAATACTAATAATAATAATAATGATAATACTAATAATAATATTATTAATGATAATAAGAATAATAATAATAATAATAATAATAATAATAATAATAATAATAATAATAATAATAATAATACTAATAATAATAATAATAATAATAACAATAATAATAATAATAATAATAATAATAATAATAATAATAATAATAATAATAAAAAAATGATAATAATAATAATATTTAAAAACCTTACTCTTCGGTCTCCTTCCCCAATCACACAGCAAGAGAGAGAGAGAGTGAGAAAGGGGAAAGGAACGGTAGAAGAGAGCGAGTGTGAGAGGGAGAGAGGGAGAAGATGAGAGAGACTCACCAGAGGGTGTCGTTGGCGCACGGCGGCGACGATCTGTCGGCGTGGAGGCGCGCGCGGCCCAAAGTGGTCAGCGGTGTGGGTTGAAAAGGTGGTCGGTGGTGCTGTGGCCGCGTCAGGAAGCACGGGTGGCCGACAACGCGGCGGATGGGCACACGGCCTGCGGAGGAGTGGTCGGCGGTCGCAGGGCTGTGGCTGCGTCGAGCGCGGCGGATCTGAAAGGGGCAGAGGAGATCGAGGGAGAGGGAAATCTCCCCGGAGTGGTTCTTCCGATGGTGCCTCCGCCCGGAGTGAGGATCTCGACGGGCTCGTTGGAGCTCCTGTGCGCAAGAGCGGCGCTGGTGGGTTCGACGGCTGAGGCGGGGACGGAGCTCGCGGGGTGGCGCGGCTCAGCGCAGGCGTAGGGAGTGTTTCGGGAAGGCGACGGCCGCGTCAAGGTGAGAAATTTTGTTTCCCCCTTCATCTTTATTTTGGAGTTTTTGGGTCGATGGCGTGATGGTGATCCGTTGTGGTTGATGGCGACCGGGAAGAGGAGTCTGGGTGTTGGCGAGCATGGTGGTGATGATGGTGACGGTTGCCGAATTTGATAGTGGTGGTGGTGGTCGGGGTATTGTAACAGGCGTTGGTGATGGCAGTCTTTGGTGAGTTTGTGTGGCTTAATCGTAGGTGGTGGTGAGTTCTGGTGTAGATAGGGGTGGCGGTGAACTGGGGCTTAGGGAGGAGGAGACCGGGGTGGCCGGAAGAAACGACGTGGAAGAAACGGAGGTGACAGCAATGGCTTGTGGTAACGGCCGTTATGTCTCGAGTGGGGCTGTTGTGGCGGAGACGGAGTCTGCATTGGTAGTAGAAGTTGGGTGGCTTGGCGAAGATGGGGCGGCGATGGGGTGGTAGTGGTTAGGATTTGGGGTTGAGTTTTGGAAATCGGAATTAGCGATTTGTATTGTGTCGAGGTTGGAGGATGACGTGTCCGTGTGTGGACACGAAGATGGTGAAAATGTAATTGTAATGGTGGAAAATAGTAGAAAAGATGGAGACACGAACACGATGCACATATTTATGTTCTGGAATTTATGGAAGTTGAATTGTGGAGAAAATAATATGGAGGAGTACCTGCCTTTTTGTAGGATGTAGGAATTTTCAGTTGGATAAGGATTAGGAATATTCAAACCCAATTAGATGTTTCAATCTATTAATTTAAATTAGTTTAAATCGATTCAATAATAAAAATAATCCAAATCCAATTCCAATTTAAATCTAGCTAATCTAAAGTCAAATAAAAATACTATCTTTAAATTTAAACTATTTAAATTAAATCCAAAAATTTAATCAAAGATTTAATTTGCCACAATAATTTCAAGAGAATTTTTGACTTGCCCCCGACTTTGTTTACTCTAATTAAGGGTGCACCCCACCACTGTTTTGCATTAATGTACACCACCCCCCACATTGGATGGATTATGTCAAAAATATTTTTTTTGGACCAAAATGCCCTCGTCTTCTTCCTCCATCCTTCCTCTAACCCCCCTCCCTACCCCCCCACCCTACCCCCCCACCCCCCGCGCGACCACCGCTGCCGCTCCCCACCTCCGCTTCCCGCTCCCCCTCCGCCACCGCCCCCGTCCGCCTCTGTGTCTCCGCTCCCCTCCTCCGCCCCTCCCCCTCCTCCCAGCCTCCGCTCCCCCCATCCGCCACCGCCCCCTCCCTCCGCCTCCCTCCACTCCCCCCTCCCCGGAGCAGCAGCACTAGCAGCAGCCGCGGCAGCAACAGCAGCAGCGGCGGTAGCAGCAGTAGCGTGGACGGTAGCAGCGGCAAGCAGCGGAGGCGGTGGTGCGGGGGCGGTGGTCGCGGGGGTGCGGTGGCCGCCGCGGGAGGGGAGGGGAAGGGAGGAAAGAGGATGAAGAAAATAGAAGGGCATTTTGGTCCAAAATTTTTGGTCAAAACGTTTGACCGTTAATTTTTGACGGAATCCGTCAAATGTTGGGGGTGATGTACATTAATGCAAAACAGTGGGGTGCACCCTTAATTTGGACAAACAAAGTGGGGGGCAAGTCAAAAATTCTCTAATTTCAAAATATATTTTCGAAAATACTAAAATAATAATTTTGAAAATATATTATTATTTACAAATAAACTTAATAAAATATTTATGAAATATATATGTATGCACGAAGAATATTATTCATTATTAATAACTATTTTTACGAAAGACTTGATAAATAAAATAAATAAAATAACGGACTTGGAAATGTTGGTATGTCAGCTAAAATAATTATTACATATATTAGTTTGAAAATAGAAAAAATATTTTTCTAAAAATATGTACGCTCGCACATATTCGCACTCGTCGAGCAATTTATGAAAAACGAAAGTTAGCGCACGACATACAATACAAATATGCGACATATAAAAATAAAAATCAATACCAAAAAAATAGTAGAAATTTAGGGGTTTTACAGACCCAGTAGGACCCGATACTCCCACCACCACCTATTATTATACCTGTGCAAGCTTCCGTCACACTAGACGGGAACCAACTGCTCATTCTGATCCAGGGGTTCCTAACGACCCATCAGGAGCAGACCACCTTACTCCGCCAGAGCATGGAGCGTTCTGATGAGTGTATCGTGGTCCCACCACCGGTAAAGCTATGCCAGAGAGCATGAACGATCAAGGACTTCATGGGTCTGAACCCCAAGGAGTTCCTGGGGACCGAGGGCATCGTAGTAGCAGATGACTGGCTAGATTCGGTAGAGAGGAAGCTCCTTGGAGCTAGGTTACCGGGTGACCTCCAGGTCGAGGCAGCGGGATTTCTGCTGATAGACTTGGCAGGAATTTTGTTCCGGAATGAGCCGCTATTCGCGAGAGGAAAGGCCACTTGGGATCAGTTTAAAATCCAGATCAAGAAGAAATTCTTCTCGACCACCGCTAGGGTAGCCATGAGGCTACGATTCCAGAACATCCAACAGGGGAACCGTTTTGTTGACGAGTATGCAACAGAGTTTAGTCGATTGAGCCGTTTCGCTCCTAGTCTGGTTGCAGATCCAGAGGAGATGATGTGCAGGTTTTGCCATGGTCTAGTTCCAGACATTGGTATTCTCATAGTGGCGAACGGTACGACTGACTACTACCAGAGCCTAGAGTTGGCCTGGAGCATAGAGGAGCATCTTCAGTCTTGCAAGAGGCCGCCTCCTGTACACCATGAGGGACCTTCCAAGCGTCAGGCTTTCCAGCCGAGAGCACCGGCGCCGCACCAGCAGACTTACCGTCCTCCTACACCACATCATCCAACCCCGCCAGTTAGAGCCCCGGGACCCCGGCAGCAGAAGGGAGCTGTGTGTGCATTATGTAGGAGGCCAGGCCATGACACTATCGTCTGTAGGAAGAGGTTAGGGCATTATTTAGCTTGTGGGTCAACCACCCACCAGCTTTGGGACTGCCCAGTAGCCAGGGTACCAGGTACCGGACCACCGTCTAGAGGGCCGTGGCTTCCAACTCAGCAGCAGAGGTTTGGGCAACATCTGCAGCAGCAGAAGGGACCCCAGGGAAGGCTTATAGTCTAGCTTTTGAGCCAGAGCCGGAGCAGGATTCAGAGCCAGATTATTTAGCCGACGTCGTCACAGGTCATATTTATTTGCATACTTTTTTAGCTCTATGCTTGTTTGATTCTGGTGCATTTGTATAGCTTCCTGTCATTAGATTTTTTATATAAACACCACTTAGTAGCTACACCTACTGAGGAGATGAGTAGAGTAATGACGGGAGGCAGACCAGTACCCATTAGAGCTATCTATAGAGGCTCTATTACTATAGTCGGAAGAGAGTTTAGGGGACAATTCTTTGTGATGCCACTCTCCGGGTATGATATCATATTGGGGATGGACTGGCTTAGCTATGCTCATGCAGCTATAGACTGTCATGAGGGTAGTATTCTGTTCAGTCCCCCAGGCATGGCACCATACAGTGTCGGGAGGACAGGGCTGGAGATCAGCCTAGAGCCGAACTGTTGTGCGACAGTTAGGGAGTTAGCACCGCCATACCCTATCATTAGGGAGTTTATGGATGTATTCCCAGAGGATCTTTCAGGACTTCCGCTTGATAGAGATGTGGAGTTCACTATAGATTTAGTACCAGGTTCATCACCAGTATCCCATGCTTGCTATATAGTGAACCTGTCACGACCTGCTATCCAAATTGTTGGGCCGGGCCGAGTCATATCCAGCCCGCGCTTAAGATAAAGTACAGTAAGCTGTTCTAGAGACAACAGGATAAGACTAAATGTGTTAACAGTTCTATAAGTAAATAAGAATCATAAATGCTCCTAACACAAAAGTCGTCTCATATAGTAATAAGTCCAAGTACAAGTCTGAAATGTAAAACTGGATACATGTCCAGTTACGAAACACGTAGTCTAATATATGACTACACTAAATATTCCAAGCAACTATGCAAACTAGACGAGTTTTCCTACAGGTACATCCTCGTAAGGCAAAGCCTGGTCCTCGGCAGTAACTCCATAATATGAGTCGCAGAGCAACTCCTCCTCAGTAAGAATACCTATAACGTTATCCTGTCAGGACAGGAGCAAGATATGATTCTAATAAACTAGCATATGAAACATAGAAATGAACATAAGAGGAATAAACTGGAAACATGGCATCACAGAATCTATCATGGCAAGGACACATATGTCATAGAGACAGATGTATATGTAATGTTTAAAACTGTAGCAGGTACATGATCGTCAATAGGAGTACAATATACTGTGGCACATATAAATAAAATATATATACGTACAAGTGTACACCATAGGTGTACCTCCGTACAGAAATACGGGATATCGCTTACGCTGCAGTAACATATAAAATAAAACTTTGCTCGGTACGATAAAAGGGGCATGATCACGTACTCTACTATCAGTTTCCCCATACTCAGATTCTAATCATGTGAGAGATATAAAACTGTTCTAAACATGGTAGTGACTGAAAGTAATACAACATGTGAAGGTTTAACTTGCTACTCCAAGGATCAGAATTTAACATGGTGGGGTTTGCAGTTCATTGTTGTAACAGTATGTAAAGTTTGTAGAGAGTACTTGCCTTTAGCAAAGCAAGCTACGATAAAAATGCTATAGATGCCTGGTAACTCGTCACTGTAGAAATAAATACATAAACTTAGTTTTTACACTAAGCTAAAACACTAAGACACTAATTGGTGCAACACGACTTGTGACTGGACACCTAGCCAAAATGACGACTTTAGCATAGGAGACCAATGTGGGGTGACACAATACTATAACTAACTTTCTAGGGTCTTTACACTAGTGTGGGGTGAGGTTCAATACGGCTATAACTCAAAATAACATAAAAAGTTGCAAGTCGTAATTATTCAATAAATAAATCAACTGTACATTGTGTTCCAACAATTTTTGAGATAGACAAAATGCTCAATTTTCTATAAAGTAAAGTACCGAAATGATCCTTGTTAATTATAGAAATGTATTATAAATTTATTAACCAGTACATGTATTTTATAAAAATTAGTTTTCATAAATATACAAAAAATGAGTTCTGGTTTCATATGCCAAAACAGTGGCAAAACTGTAAATTAATTACTGTAAAAATTATGCTAAATTAGCTAAATTAATATAGTATCTAAATACTATTTTTTTTCAGAATTTTTACAGCAATTAAAGTATTTTTAGAAATTCAAAAATAGCATGGTACAAAATCTGAAATTAAATAATTAATTATCTTCGTATTTTGTCCATGTACATAATTTGAACCAGAGTTCAAATACAGGACCCAAGGCATGAATCAAGTCCAATATGACTTGTACAGGTCTTGAATATAGAAAAATACATTGGAGCCCAAAAACCCATGCTAGGCTTGGACACCAAATGGTTGCAGTAATTAAAATGCACAAAAAATACAAAGAGGTAAAAATACATAATAAATATTAATATTTTAATAAGGTAAAATTTATACATAGTAGTCATAAAAATATGACAAATATATTTACATATATTAAAATATAACATATGTATAATATTACGTAAATTACATAGGCTAAATAGTTATGTATATATACATATACATATATAACATATATGTATATATAAGAAAATACATATATATATATATATATATATATATATATATATATATATATATATATATATATATATATATATATATATATATATATATATATATATATATATATATATGAGAGCGGATCAAAAGCCTCCCTTAGAAAGCCCCCCCAAAACCCTCCTCACTCTAATTCGTAATATTAATGTTAATATTAATTTTAATGCTAATATTAATGTTAATATTAATGTTAATATTAATGTTAATATTTATATTCGGGTTCTTAGACTTGGTCGGGCTGGCCAGGGGGCCAGCCCGCACTTTGTGTTAGGGTTAGGGTTTAGTTTATATTTATTTAGGTTTTAGGTAATATATTAAAAAACCCGATAAAATAATTCCTGTGTCCTGACAGTTAGGGACACAGGAGTCGCGTGTCCGTGCTATGCACGACACGCACGGGTCCTAAAACGCGTGTCCGAGCTATGCATTGGGGTCGTCGTGTCCAGGCGAACAACATATGTTGATTCGAGACACGCACGACACATTTTGTAACTACAACTTACGTGTCCGGCGAGTCGGGGGGTTTCGAGTGAGCTGGACGGCGGAGGAGTTGACGTGGACGTGGCGCTCGGGTGGCGACGCGTTCGTCTTGGCCGGGCGAGTCGAATGGTGGTGGTCGGGGCGGTCGAAGTGGTGTGTAGGCGTCGGGCTAGGTTAGGGCGATCTCCGGCGAATCTCGTCGGGGAAGATGGGTTGATTGCGGCAGCGTAGGGGGCTGTGGTGGTCGGGTGAGTCTAGGGTTAGGGTCTGGGGGGTCAGGGGCTATTTATAGAACCCTAGGACGGTGGAATTAGGGCTTAGAATTAGGATTAGGGTTAGGGTTACGGTGATGGATGCCGGAGACGACGACAGCGCGCAGTCGTCGGAGGCAGTTGGGTTTAGGATTTTTGCAAAAAAATCCTCGGAGATTCGAGTATTGCACAAGTGCGCGTCGCCTTAGCTTTTGCAAATTGTTGATTTGCAAAAAGACCCCTGCGCTCACAATATACAAATAATTATTTGCATCCCGCATTAAAATAATTTAACTAATTATAAATTGATATTAAAACAATTCTAAATATTACAAACTGCTATTAAAATATTTTAATAAATTACAAAACTATATTAAAACACTTTTATTAATTACAAAATGGTATTTTAGTTATTAAAACTCATTTAAAAATTATTTAAAAATTCTAGAAAAATTCCTAAAAATCATAAAAAATTATTTTAATGCTAAACAGGCCATTAGAAACTAATTAATTCTAATTTAATAAATTTTGAAAACAGGGGCTGACAAGTCTTTCCTCCTTGAAAAATTTTGTCCTCAAAATTTACAAGGATTGTAGAACCTACAATTTCTAACATAGCAAGCAATGCAACAAATGACTAAGGCTACGATCGAAACTAATCTCTAAGGTATCAAGCGGGAACGGGTGGTTCCCTCGCAGCGGTTGGGTCGAACAAGGATATCTCTCCCTCGTGTCCGACTCCCTCTCCCAAGTAAATTCACTTGGGGAGTGACGGCTCCAAGCTACTCGTACTAAGGGTATAACCTTGTTCCTTAGCCTCTTCTCTCTCCTGTCTAATATCTCCACTGGCTGCTCAGTAACTGTAAGGCTCGGTCCGACCTCCAACTCTGAATAATCTAGCATATGACTGGGGTCCGGAACATATCTTCTCAGCTGAGATACGTAAAAGACATCGTGAACTCCTGTTAGGTTGGGTGGATGTGCAATCCTGTAAGCTACCTCTCCAATCCTGCCAAGTATCTCGAACGACCAATGTATCTGGGGCTCAGCTTCCCTCCTCGTCCGAACCGGATCGTTCTTCTGGTAGGTGATATCTTCACTAGCACCATATCACCGTCTGCGAACTCCATCGGTCTGCGACTAGCATCAGCCCAGTGTTTCTGTCTGTCCTGAGCTACTCTGAGCCTGTCTTTGATCATCCTGACCTTCTCTGCTGCATCTGCGATCATCTCTGGCCCAAGCATAACTCTGTCCCCAACATCATCCCAAAAGAGCGGTGTACGGCATAGTCGTCCATAAAGTGCCTCGAAAGGAGACATACCGATACTGGCTTGATAGCTGTTGTTGTATGAAAACTCTACCAAGTGCAGATGTGTAGCTCCCCTTCCCGAAAATTTAGAAATATTTAATTTATTATTTAATTGATTTAAATGGTGATTACTAGATTTTATAAATAAATAATTAGTTATTATTTTATTACTTTGTGGTGATTAAAATAAATATATTTTATTGTCACTGAATCGGTATTCTAATTTTAGAAATTAGATAAATACTGTTATATTATTATGTTGACGCATTTTTGAATAAATATATGTGTACATTTATATATTCAAACAATTGACAGTAGGCTTATTTGTGAAAGCTTAAAGCTTTCTAACCATGCATAAATGGTATATACACCCTTACTGATTTATTGAATTTTATTATTGTTATCACTATTATTATTAATTATTGTTATTATTATTATTATTATTTTATCGATATTATTGAGAATATTATTACATAATATTAATATTATTGGTTATATTATTTGTCAGGTAAATGTTATGTATATACATACATTCGTATTTGTGTAAATAGGCCCTACGCTAGGAGGGGATAATAATGAGTTTTATTTAGATTTTATGATAATTATTAGTTGATATATATGAATATATAGAGATTCATATATATATTTATATATCTAAATACACATAAGGGTATAGTTATTAAGAAATAGGAAAAGAAATGAGAAAAAGAAATAGAAAAAAAAGAAAAAGATAAAAAGAATAAGCAGTAGAGACCCGAGCCTTAAACCACATGCAAGTCAGCCGAGCCAGCTGATCCCACAGCCCAACCGAAGTCCCCCACTGCAATAGCAGCAATAAACCAGGCCCTAGACCCGAACTCCCCACACCTGTTTCGGTTCAGGCACATAAGTATATATATATAACAGAGAGGGAGAGCTCGAGAGATCGAACCAGGAAAACCCTAGAATACTCATACCAGCGTCGCCTCCTCCACAGCGACCATACAATCCCGGCAACCTCTCCCAACCGAGGCACGGCGCCGCAGGCCGTCGCCGGCCGGCAAACGCACGCGCGCGCCGGGCCACAGGAAATATAACACAGCACCAGTGACCGACACCCCCACTTCGCGGTATGATTTCCCAATCAACGATTGATCATTTTTGATTCTGTAAATTGCGTTAGAGAGCCTAGTTGACCCCCTTAAATCTTGTTCAAGTAGAATTAATTCTACTGGACAATACCGATCAGTAGATCATAGCAAAAATCTCGAAAAACCTGTTGCAAACAGCGAAACAGGGCAGTCCAATCACCCACATTTGAGGATCGTTTTCGATCAATCCAGTCCCATATTAGAAAATCTATTTAAACAATTTTTTAGATAACATATAGGGCTTTAGAATCTAGTTCGCTGTATTGAATTTCATTAATCGTAGGCAGAGAAATTCGTTCATTGAAATCAAGAAAAATCTGTTTTAAAAAAATAGAAAATTTGTCCGAGACGACGTGGGTCCCGCCATTCTGGGCGACGTAGTCGCAAACCGAAAGCATCGAAAGCTGCGTAACGGCTTCGTGGTCGTGTGGGCTTTGACGAAATTCAAATTGGTCGCGTGTGCGCGACGAATTTGATCAGTATCCGTCGAAATTCCCCGTATCGACCACTTTGCACAAACTTCAATTACTTTGTGCACGCTTGTCAGATCGAGACAAAAATTGTGCCAACATGACCGTATCATTTTTCTGGTCCTGTATACCAAGTTTGGTCTAATTCTGAGACAGTCAAATCGAACATCGTTTTGCGGGCCCTACGGTCCCACTCAACAGGCGATTTTGTGTACGGCCCGCCGGAATCCAACTTTGGATATACGGTTGGGTTTGTATCGAAAAATTAGACATATAGTTTGACGACTTTAGAGACCGTTGACTCTGGCACGCTTTTCGGTAAAAAGCAGGTCCAACGGCGGACATCGTTTTTGCTCAAAATTACTGTTTTGCCCCTGTGTCCAGAATTGGACTTAAGACAGGCAATCCTAGCTAATTTGACTATTTTGAGAATATTGGTACTGTTTATTTCAGCATCTGGAGACTTCTGCATGTGTTGACTGATTGTGGCTCATTGAGTATAGTATTATTGGTTTCTCTAGCTAAGGATCTCAGGCAAGTGCACTTTCTGATTGCTTTCGATTCATAGTAGTTTTCTCATTTTATGTCTATACATATATCTTGCTGCTTGTTGACACGCTGGTCACACGGAGTAGTCGGAAGGGGAAATATCTTAGTAAACATGTGAACTACCCAAAACTATCCCATTGTCTATTCGTGAATGTTAGCAGCTGCACACGACACGTGCAGCATGCCGTATTTACCCCCTAGCCGTTCACATGTCAAAAATGATATTTCACACCACCTAGATAGATGTCTTTTATTAGTTTTTCCTTGTTTACTTCTCTATCGTGCTATGTCATCAGTTATCTTTCAGTTTTATTTCTCATATGCTATTTTCATGTCTTGTTAATTCTATTATATTTTGTATTGCCGTCGATTTGTGTACTTGTTCCATTCCTAACTGAAAACCATCATTTTTTAGGTTTAGCCGCGATCATTCTTAGCACTGGAAAGATTTGGGTATGCTGAGGCCAACCTAGAAGTAGAGAGCCATTGTATCATTCATTAATTGTAAAACTTTGTATTTTTCTTTAAATATAAATATTGTAACTGCTGTAATAAATTAGAAATGTGAATGAGCAGCAACTGTGATATTATGAGCATATATTTCTTGTGGTCTTGACAACGTTCTACCGTCGACTCTGCGGCGTAGGCTGGCTTGGACACGTCTCATATCCGAAAAACGGGTACGGGTCGTGACAAGTTTTTGTGGTGGCCCATGCAGGTCAGTTTTTGCAGAATATTACGAACTCGTGATGGTACTTAAGTTAGTCGTACCATTGCGAGCCTGCGCCTAAGAAATGCTCATTCACAAATAGGATTAAAATGATTTAGGAGGACAAGTAGGATAAGGGTCCCTTATTAAATCTACTAATCGGGTAGTTAAGGTTGTTAGATGGGCCATGCAATTTAGAAGTATTAAATTTAGATAGCTTGCTAGATCTCTATAGACACACTATTGCTTTTGATGTAATGATATGATCCAACGTGGGTATACTACTCACTTGATTAGTTAGGCTTTTCCACAATTAAGGCTATAATCTCGATAACCTGTTCAGTTTTCTTTTGCTCTATCTAAGATATAAATTTCATATCATGAATTAGAATTGCCTGTTTTAAATTCTATTTTGCTGTAAGAAATTGGTTTATAATTCCTGATTCTGTTATTCATGTATGAATCCTGAGTTAGATGTAATTCAAAGTTTTCCCTCAGCTATTTGAAATATATATGAGATAAATGTTAGGATTTTCTTATTTTCCTTTTCGTAAGTTATTTCCCTGGTCAACCTTTTAATTTAAGGATTGAGACTTATAGGCAGGTGTTTACACTCTCTACCATAGTCAACTAAGTTGAATCCTAGCAGCTCCTTGACGTTCTTAGGAATATAGTAGGAGCAGTTTACGACTGCGATGACTAGACAGCAGTGCACTGTCGCCAATTACCTGAGAACGGAGAGTGTGGGTTCACTGCAGCCAGCAGCGCACTGGCAAGGCACAACCCACAGAATTAAAATTATTCCGAAGAATCATAGTCTATGGAACATTTCTAAAACTATGTTCTCGCTGACCTCTTTAGATCTTAGATACCCTTGTGTCAATATAAGGTAGAGTACCTGATAGCATATCGTCTCTGAATCACGGAACCAAGAGTTTGCCACAGCCAGATTATATAGATGAGGCATAATTCTCGGCAAAATGACTTCAGACGTGATTACGAGTTTAGGATACCATAGAGAATAGAAAGATGCCCGGTGTGACCCTAAGATCCAAAACCAATACTAAAGTAAATTCTGTAAGTGGTAGCATGCCTCTCAACTTAGCCTTAATTATGTGGTCCTTGTGATCTTTTAACAAGGTAAGTGACTGACACTAATAGGTTTACGTAGAATATAAATTTAGAGGTCCATAACCCATTAGTCGACCCAGGCCTTATGAATAGAAGATAGTAGGATTGACTATATAACCAAAAACACCAGGTAAGGTTTTGATTCTCTCAAAACTCGAACTTCTTATTTTCCTTCTTCCGAAAATCTTGCATAATCGTATTTTGACTATCTTGACCAACGCTACTATTACAGCCTAGTTTTTGCAAGCTTACTCTTTTATCGAGCTTGACTCAAGACATATGTTTATTGGGGACGCCCGCTAACATATTGTCTAAACAAAATCATTGTATTACGACCTGATCAACCATGATACAATTGGTTCGCTCTTCATCTAATTATCCTACGTGGATTGAGATGTAGATGTCTCTAGGATCTCATCGACGACTGCTTTGACAATTCCTCTTGAATTATACATTCGCCTTTGAATCATGTAATTGTATTCAGTGACATCTCTCTTGAACTCTTTATTATTTTTGGTCTTTTACTGATTGGAAGGACGAAAACTCATAATTGATAGATAGATAGATATAGAGTATTCCCATGACTATGATAGTTGTATATGCAAGTGTAGCTACCATCGGCCAGCCCTGTGACAGGAACCTTGCCACTATATCCTAGCCTCTAAGGTGGGTAGACTGTCAGCCTTCTAAAGTTTTAGGATAGATGAGGATTACCGACTGATCGGAATAACTTCCGTTAGGATGATATTTAGTGCCCCATGGACTCCCACTTTCCATTTAGATCATTTTGTGTCCCCGGTCGTGTCATTAACATTCGAAGCATGAGACTAGCTGTTACCTTCCAACAAATTTTATATGCAAGATCTAGACGAGTCCACCTTCATCTAGGTATATCATGTCCCACTCAAACCCGTTCCCTTGTACTCTATTTTTGTGCTACGACTTTCAGGTTAAAAGGACTAGTTATAACCCTTACCATAATACCGGTATACTTCTCGACTTCCATTAAAGCCTCAACCTCGACTCAATTCCTTCGACCCAATATATGGTTGTGATCTACCCAAAGCCCACTACGCGCATGCCACTAGTGTGCCACCCAATAGAGGCCTCATGTACTACTTAAACACAAAAGTCATGGAAGGCGCCTTTTGGGCTTGAGAGACCTAGCTAACCAACCTGACAGGCAACTAGCTCAACTAGTGGGGTGGAAACCTATTCTAGAACACCCTAATCTAGTAGAAATAGTTTTATCGTTAGGATCTTGGCCAGTCCATATAGATTGAAACCCAATGTTCATCCAACCAACGACCGATGCCCAAATAGAGAACCCATTAAGACCACAATCTTGATTCCTCAAATTTCGTTCTGTTATGGAACCTTGTTTGAATGAGAATTTCGAGAACGAGACTTCTGTATTGCACGGATTGCAGGCCACTCTAAGTAACGAAGGGCTTTTCGACGTAGCAAGTGACTGAACTAGATTAGTCCAATCTAGCAAATAAGGCAGTGGTTCATAAACTCTCTTTCATCTATAGCATTGGATACTCCCACTGCTCTTGAAACTTCACGATTCCTCTCGATTATTCTGCCTTATCTTCATGTCCTTCCTACTTCGGAGCGACGCATGGTCATGTTTATTAGAGTTTATCAATATTTCTTAGCTACTTGTGTAAAATTATTGTTTGTTAGATTTTGGGTTGCTTGATAGATACGAGAGGCTTATAAATACCATATACCTAGATATTTGCTGGTGGGATTGTTAGCAACCAGTTAGAAGATTTTAATGATTTTAGTTTGAGGAGGAGTGTGACCTAAGATGGGTAGAAGTCCTCGATGATTCGTAGTTATAAGATGACTAGCAGGAGGTATAAATATTCCTGAGAAATTTAAACTTAAGAAGATTGTGGTAATAGTGGATTTATTTTTCTTACTTTTATTTTTGAATTTTAGACATATGTGTAAGTTAGAATTTCAAGGACAAAATTATTTTTAAGGAGGGTAGATTTGTAGCTCCCCTTCCCAAAAATTTAGAAATATTTCATTTATTATTTAATTAATTTAAATGGTGATTACTAGATTTTATAAATAAATAATTAGTTATTATTTTATTACTTTGTGGTGATTAAAATAAATATATTTTATTGTCACTGAATCGGTATTCTAATTTTAGAAATTAGATAAATACTGTTATATTATTATGTTGACGCATTTTTGAATAAATATATGTGTATACATTTATATATTCTAACAATTGACAGTAGGCTTATTTGTGAAAGCTTAAAGCTTTATAACCATGCATAAATGGTATATACACTCTTACTGATTTATTAAATTTCATTATTGTTATCACTATTATTATTAATTATTGTTATTATTTTATTATCGATATTATTGAGAATATTATTACATAATATTAATATTATTACATAATATTAATATTATTGGTTATATTATTTGTCAGGTAAATGTTATGTATATACATACATTCGTATTTGTGCAAATAGGCCCTACGCTAGGAGGGGATAATAATGAGTTTTATTTAGATTTTATGATAATTATTACTTGATATATATGAATATATAGAGATTCATATATATATTTATATATCTAAATACACATAAGGGTATAGTTATTAAGAAATAGGAAAAGAAATGAGAAAAAGAAATAGAAAAAAAAGAAAAAGATAAAAAGAATAAGCAGTAGAGACCCGAGCCTTAACCCACATGCAAGTTAGCCGAGCCAGCTGATCCCACAGCCCAACCGAAGTCCCCCACTGCAATAGCAGCAATAAACCAGGCCCTAGACCCGAACTCCCCACCCCTGTTTCGGTTCAGGCACATAAGTATATATATATATATATATATATATATATATATATATATATAACAGAGAGGGAGAGCTCGAGAGATCGAACCAAGAAAACCCTAGACTGCTCATACCAGCGCCGCCTCCTCCACAGCGACCATACAACCCCGGCGACCTCTCCTAACCGAGGCACGGCGCCGCAGGCCGTCGCCGGCCGGCAAACGCGCGCGCGCGCCGGACGCACAGGAAAATGAACACAGCATCAGTGACCGACACCCCGACTTCGTGGTATGATTTCCCAATCAACGATTGATCATTTTCGATTCTGTAAATTGCGTTAGAGAACCTAGTTGACCCCCTTAAATCCTGTTCAAGTAGAATTAATTCTACTGGACAATACCGATCAGTAGATCATAGCAAAAATCCTGAAAAACCTGTTGTAAACAGCGAAACAGGGCAGTCCAATCACCCACATTTGAGGATCATTTTCGATCAATCCAGTCCCATATTAGAAAATCTATTTGAACAATTTTTTAGATAACATATAGGGCTTTAGAATCTAGTTCGCTGTTTTGAATTTCATTAATCGTAGGCAGAGAAATTCGTTCCTAGAAATCAAGAAAAACCTGTTTTAAAAAAATAGAAAATTTGTCTGAGACGACGTGCGTCCCACCATTCCATGCGACGTGGTCACGAACCGAAAGCATCGAAAGCTGCGTATCGGCTTCATGGTCGTGTAGGCATTGAAGGAATTCAAATTGGTCGCGTGTGCGCGATAAATTTGATCCGTATCTGTCGAAATTCCCCGTATCGACCACTTTGCACAAACTCCAATTACTTTGTGCACGCTCGTCAGATCGAGATGAAACTTGCGCCAATAGGACCGTATCATTTTTTTTGGTCCTGTATGCCAAGTTTGGACCAATTCTGAGATAGTCGAATCGGACGTCGTTTTGCGGGCCCTACGGTCCCACTCAACAGGCGATTTTGTGCACGGTCCGCCGAAATCCAACTTTGGACATACGGTTGGGTTCGTATCAAAAAATTGAATCTGTAGACATATAGTTTGACGACTTTAGAGAACGTTGACTCTGGCGTACTTTTACCGAAAAGCGGGTCCAACGACGGACATCGCTTTTGTCCGAAATTACCATTTTGCCCCTGTGTCCAGAATTGGACTTAAGGACAGGCAATCCTAGATAATTTGACTATTCTGAGAACGTTGGTACTATTTATTTCAGCATCTGGAGACTTCTGCATGTGTTGACTGATTGTGGCTCATTAAGTATAGTATTATTGGTTTCTCCAGCTAAGGACCTCAGGCAAGTTCATTTTCTGATTACTTTCGATTCATAGTAGTTTTTTCATTTCATATCTATACATATATCTTGCTGCTTGTTGATACGCTCGTCACACGGAGTAGTCGGGAGGGGAAATATCTTAGTAAACATGTGAACTATCCCATTGTCTATTCGTGAATGATAGCAGCTGCACACGGCACGTGCAGCGTACCGTATTTACCCCTAGTCGTTCACATGTCGAAAAGGATATTTTACACCACCTAGATAGATGTCTTTTATTAGTTTTTTTTGTTTACTTTTCTATCGTGCTATGTCATCAGTTATCTTCCAGTTTTTATTTCTCATATGCTATTTTCATGTCTTGTTAATTCTATTGTATTTTGCATTGCCGTCGGTTTGTGTACTTGTTCCATTCCTGACTGGAAACCATCATTTTTCAGGTTTAGCCTCGATCATTCTTAGCACTGGAAAGATTTGGGTATGCTGAGGCCAACCTAGAAGTAGATAGCCATTGTATCATTCATTAATTGTAAAACTTTGTATTTTTCTTTAAATATAAATGTTATAACTGTTGTAATAAATTAGAAATGTGAATGAGCAGCAACTGTGATATTCTGAGCATATATTTCTTACGGGCTTGACAGTGTTCTACCGCCAACTCTGCGGCGTAGGCTGGCTTGGACACGTCTCGTATCCGAAAAGCGGGTGCGGGTCGTGACAAGATGGCTCTTCCATGATCCACCAAATTCCAGCACACAAGTCTTCAGCATATCCTCTAATGTCTGTATCGTCCTCTCGGACTGCCCATCTGTCTACGGGTGGTATGCCGTACTGAACTTGAGCCTACTGCCCAACTCCTCCTGCAAGCTCCTCCAGTAGTGGGACGTGAATCTGCTGTCTCTGTCCGATACGATGCTCACTGGTACTCCGTATAGGCGAACAATCTGCTGCATGTATAGTTCTGCCAACTTCTCGATGGAAAGCCCCACCTTGAAGGGTATGAAGTGCGCACACTTCGTCCGCCTGTCCACGATGACCCAATTGGCATCCTTCCCTCCTTGGGAACGAGGAAGCCCTGAGATGAAGTCCATCGTAATGTGTTCCCATTTCTACTCGGGAATGGGTAACGGCTGTAACAGACCAGCTGGCCTCTGGCGCTCCGCCTTGACCTGCTGGCAAACTAGGCATCTCGAAATGAAATACGATACATCTCTCTTCATCCCGTGACACCAAAGATCTTCCCGCAAGTCAAGGTACATCTTGTTAGCACCAGGGTGAATAGAATATCTCGATTGGTGTGCCTCCTGCAAAACTGCCTCTACTAGCTCTCTCTTCGACATGCACAATCGGCTGCCATGCTTCAAGGATCCATCCTCTGCTACAGTAAAGTCATCCAGCAATCCAGCTAAGGCCTGGTCTCGAAGTCTGCGAAGGCTCTCATCTGTAGACTGTGCCTCTCTGATCTGCTCTATCAAACCTGACTGAATGTCAAGTGTCGTCATCTGTATCACTGATCCTGGCCGAACTATCTCGATACCGAGCTTCTCCATATCTTTCCATAAATATCGATCTATCATCAGATACCATGCCATCGGATGCCTGCTCAGCGCATCCGCCACTACATTTGCCTTCCTGGGGTGATACTGTAAATCGATGTCGAAGTCCTTCATTAACTCCAACCAACATCTTTGTCTCATGTTCAGCTCTTTCTGCGTGAACACATACTTCAAGCTCTTGTGGTCGGTAAAGATCTCCACATGCTCTCCGTATAAGTAATGTTTCCATAACTTGAGTGCAAAGATCACCGTAGCTAACTCTAGGTCATGGATAGGATAGTTCCGCTCATGAGTCCGCAATTGCCTAGATGCATAAGCAATCACTTTTCCATGCTGCTTTAGGACACATCCTAGTCCCTTTCCTGAAGCATCGCTGTATATGGTAAAACCTCCAGATCCTGAAGGTAATGTCAGAATTGGAGCAGTCGCCAGCCTCCTCTTCAGCCCCTCAAATGCTGCATGGCAGTCCTCTGACTAGATGTACTCAGCGTCCTTCCGTGTCAGTTTCGTCATAGGTTCAGCTATTCTAGCAAAGTCCTGGACGAACTTTCTATAATAGCCTGCTAAACCCAGAAAGCTTCTGATCTCTGAAACTGACGTCGGAGCCTTTCATGTCTTAACTGCAGCAATCTTCCTAGGATCCACCGAGATTCCCTCTTCAGTAACTACATGGCCGAGAAACTCCACTCGGTCTAAAAAGAACTCGTACTTCGACAATTTTGTATACAATCTCTCCTGCCTCAGAATCCCCAAAACTATACACAAGTGCTCTATGTGCTCCTCCGGCGTCTTCGAGTATATTAGGATGTCGTCGATAAATACTACGACGAACTTATCCAGATACTGGTGAAATATCTTATTCATCAAATTCATAAAGATAGCTGGCGCATTTGTGAGACCAAATGATATCACCAGAAACTCGTACTACCCGTACTTCGTGTTGAACGTCGTCTTCTGGATGTCTGCTGCCCTAACCTTCACCTGATGGTACCCGGATCTCAAGTCTATCCTGGAAAATATTTTCGCCCCGCTCAACTGGTCGAACAAATCATCTATCCTGGGCAGAGGATATTTGTTCTTAATGGTGGTGGCATTGCTTCCCATGGAGAAGCACTAGATCGAATGAAACCCTTTTTCAATAGGTCATCAATCTGCTCTTTCATCTCTACGGCCTCCTTGGGGTTCACTTTATAGCAAGCCTGGAATACTGGTGATGAACCCGGTACTAAATCTATAGTGAACTCCACATCTCTGTCAGGCAAAAGTCCTGGAAGATCCTTTGGAAATATATCCATAAACTCTCTAATGATAGGGTGTGACGGTGCTACGTCCCCAACTGTCGCACAAAGTTCGGTTCTAGGCTGATCTCCGACCCTGTCCTCCTGACACTGAATGGTGCTGTGCCTGGAGGACTGAACAGAATACTACCCTCATGACAGTTTATAGCTACATGGGCATAGCTAAGCCAGTCCATCCCTAATACGATATCATAACCAGGGAGTGGCATCACAAAGAATCGTCCCTCAAACTCTCTCCCAGCTATAGTAATAGAGCATCTATAGATAGCTCTAATGGGCACTGGTCCGCCTCCCGTCATTACTCTAATAATCTCCGCAGTAGGTGTGGCTACTAAGTGGTGTTCATGTATAAACCCTAATGACAGGAAGCTATGAGATGCACCAGAATCAAACAAGCATAGAGCTAGAAAAGTATGCAAATAAATATGACTTGTGATGACGTCAGCCAAATAATCTGGCTCCAAAACCTGCTCCTGCTCCGGCTCAAAGGCTAGGCTATAAGCCTTCCCCTGGGGTCCCTTCTGCTGCTACAGATGTTGCCCAAACCTCTGCTGCTGAGTCGGAAGCGGCCCTCTAGGTCCATTGGCTGCTGGGCATTTCCGAATCATATGGGTGGCAGACCTACAAACTAAGCATTGTCCCGACCTCTTCCTACAGATGGTGAAGTCATGCCCTGGCCTTCTACAGAAAGAACATATAGCTCCCTTCTGCTGTTGTCGGGGTCCCCGGGCTCTAACTGGCAGGGTCGAAGGATGTGGTGTGGGAGGACGGTATGTCTGCTGGTGTGACGTCGGCACTTTCTGCTGGAAATCCTGACGCTTGGAGGGTCCCTCAGTGTGTACAGAAGCCGGCCTCTTGCAAGACAGAAGACGCTCCTCGATACTCCGGGCCAACTCTAAGCTCTGGTAGTAGTCAGTCATACCGTTCGCCACTATAAGAATGCCAATGTATGGAACTAGACCATGGCAAAACCTACGCGTCATCTCCTCAGGGTCTGCAACCAGACTAGGAGCAAAGCGACTCAGGTGACTAAACTCTGCCGCATACTCGTCAACAGAACGGTTCCCCTGCTGGATGTTCTGGAATCGTAGCCCCATGGCTACCCTAGCGGTGGTCGAGAAGAATTTCTTCTGGAACTGGGTCTTGAACTGATCCCAAGTGGCCCTCCCTCTCGCGAATAACGGCTCATTCTGGAACCAAACTCCTGCCAAGTCTGTCAGCAGAAATTCTGCTGCCTCGACCTGGAGGTCATTCGGCATCCTAACTCCAAGGAGCTTCCTCTCTACCGAGTCTAGCCAGTCATCTGCTACAACGATGCCCTCAGTCCCTAAGAACTCCTTGGGGTTCAGACCCATGAAGTCCTTGATCATCCCCACTCACTGCCGTGGCTCTACAGGTGGTGGGACCACGGTACATTCCTCAGAATGCTCCATGCTCTGGCGGAGTAGGGTGGTCTGCTCCTGATGGGTTGTTAGGAACCCCTGGATCAGAGTGAGCAGTTGGTTCCCGTCAAGTGTGACGGAAGCCTGGGTAGGTATAGTGATAGGTGGAGGTGGGAGTATCGGGTCCTACTGGGACTGTGATGTGGAAGGTGGTGGAGGCATCTGGGTTGGTAGACTGGTGGAGTGGGGGAGTATAGTAGGTCGAGGGGCATCAGTCAACTATGCAACTGACTGGATAGGGAGTATGCGATTCTCAGGTGTGACACTGGGATGAACGAGTAAGCACCATCTAAATAAAAATAAAGGGCTTTATGAGGACTCTTTAAAGTAAACAATCATAGGCAAGAAAATCTAATTTATAATAGCAAGCATGTAATGTATTTCCTAGGATGCAATCCTAGTATTCTCTGGGTGTTCTAAGCGTCTTTCCTAATGTTGTCTAATTACCTTAAGTTCCTATTTGTAGGCATGCTTGGCACAATAACGTAATCCAAATAATTTAGTCTCGACCTGCATGGGCTACCACTAAAAACATGTCACGACCCGCTACCCAAATTATTGGGCCGGGCCGAGTCATGTCCAACCTGCGCTTAAGATAAAGTGCAGTAAGCTGTTCTAGAGATAATAGGATAAGACTAAATGTGTTAACAGTTCTATAAGTAAATAAGAATCATAAATGCTCCTAACACAAAAGTCGTCTCATATAGTAATAAGTCCAAGTACAAGTCTGAAATATAAAACTAGATATATGTCCAGTTACAAAACACGTAGTCTAATACATGACTATACTAAATATCCCAAGCAACTATGCAAACTAAACGAGTTTCCCCGCAGGTACATCCTCGTAAGGCAAAGCCTGGTCCTTGGTAATAACTCCATAATATGAGTCGCAGAGCAACTCCTCCTCAGTAAGAATACCTACAACGTTATCCTGTCAGGACGAGAGCAAGCACTGATTCTAACAAACTAGCATATGAAACATGGAAATGAACATAAGAGAAATAAACTGGAAACATGGCATCACAGAATCTATCATGGCAAGGACACATATGTCATAGAGACAGATGTATATGTAATATTTAAAACTGTACCAGGTACGTAATCGTCAATAGATGTACAATGTACTGTGGCACATGTAAATAAAATGTACATACGTACAAGTGTACAGCATAGGTGTACCTCCGTACAGAAATACGGGATATGGCCTACGGCGCAGTAACATATAAAATAAAACTTTGCTCGGTACGATAAAGGGGGTATGATCACGTACTCTACTATCAGTTTCTCCATACCCAGATTCTAATCATATGAGAGATATAAAACTGTTCTAAACATGGTAGTGACTGAAAGTAATACAATATGTGAAGGTTTAACTTGCTACTCCAAGGATCAGCATTTAACATGGTGGGGTTTGCAGTTCATTGTTGTAACAGTATGTAAAGTTTGTAGAGAGTACTTGCCTTTAGCAAAGCAAGCTACGATAAAAATGCTATAGATGCCTGGTAACTCGTAACTATAGAAATAAATACATAAACTTAGTTTTTATACTAAGCTAAAACACTAAGACACTAATTGGTGCAACATGACTTGTGACTGGGCACCTAGCCAAAATAATTTTCGCATAAGAGACCAATGTGGGGTGACACAATACTATAACTAACTTTCTAGGGTCTTTACACTAGTGTGGGGTGAGGTTCAATACGGCTATAACTCAAAATAACACAAAAAGTTAAGTCGTAATTATTCAATAAATAAATCAACTGTACATTGTGTTACAACAATTTTTGAGATAGACAAAAGCTCAATTTTACATATAAAGTACTAAAATGATCCTTGTTAATTATAGAAATTTATTATAATTTTTCTGGAATTTATTAACCAGTACATATATTTATAAAAATCAGTTTTCATAAATATACAGAAAATGAGTTCTAGTTTCATATGCCAAAACAGTGGCAAAACTGTAAATTAATTTTTGTAAAAATTATGCAAAATTAGCTAAATTAACATAGTATTTAATACTATTTTTCCAGAATTTTTACAGCAAGTAAAGTATTTTAGAAATTCAAAAACAACATGGTACAAAATCTGAAATTAAATAATTAATTATCTGCGTATTTTATCCATGTACATAATTTGAATCAGAGTTCAAATACAGGACCCAAGGCCATGAATCAAGTCCAATATGACTTGTACATGTCTTGGATGTGGGAAAACACATTGGAGCCCAAAAACCCATGCTAGGCTTGGACACCAAATGGTTGCAGTAATTAAAATACACAAAAAAATACAAAGAGGTAAAAATACATAATAAACATTAATATTTTAATAAGGTAAAATTTATACATAGTAGTCATAAAAATATGACAAGTATATTTACATATATTAAAATATAACATATGTATAATATTACGTAAATTACATAGGCTAAATAGTTATGTATATATACATATACATATATAACATATATGTATAAATAAGAAAATAACATATATATATAAAGAAATAAATATTATATATATATATATATATATATATATATATATATATATATATATATATATATATATATATATATATATACTGTACACATACGTATATAACAGTATATATATATATAATAAAATATATATACAGAAATACATATACACACACATATATATATATATATATATATATATATATAACAAAAAAAGAAAACAAATAGCAGCACATGGGGGGTTCGAACTCGGCCCTGTGGGTCGGGTTCTTAGACTTGGTCGGGTTAGCCAGGGGGTCAGCCTGCACTTTGTGTTAGGGTTAGGGTTTAGTTTATATTTATTTAGGTTTTAGGTAATATATTAAAAAACCCGATAAAACAAATTATGTGTCCTGACAGTTAGGGACACAGGAGTCGCGTGTCCGTGCTATGTACGACACGCAGGGGTCCTAAAACACGTGTCCGAGCTATGCGTTGGGGTCGTCGTGTCCAGGCGAACAACATATGTTGATTCGAGACACGCACGACACATTTCGTAACTGCAACTTACGTGTCCTGCGAGTCGGGGGGGTTTCGAGTGAGCTGGACGGCGAAGGAGTTGACGTGGACGTGGCGCTCGGGTGGCGACGCGTTCATCTTGGCCGGGCGAGTCGAATGGTGGTGGTCGGGGCGGTCGAAGTGGTGTGTAGGCGTCGGGCTAGGTTAGGGCGATCTCCGACGAATGTCGTCGGGGACGATGGGTTGATTGCGGCAGCGTAGGGGGCTGTGGTGGTCGGGTGAGTCTAGGGTTAGGGTCTAGGGGGTCAGGGGCTATTTATAGAACCCTAGGACGGTGGAATTAGGGCTTAGAATTAGGATTAGGGTTAGGGTTACGGTGATGGTCGCCAGAGACGACGACAACGCGCAGTCGTCGGAGGAAGTTGGGTTTAGGATTTTTACAAAAAAACCCTTGGAGATTCAAGTATTGCATAAGTGCGCGCCGCCTTAGCTTTTGTAAATGGTTGATTTGCAAAAAGACCCTCGCGCTCACAGTATGCAAATAATTATTTGCATCCCACATTAAAACAATTTAACTAATTACAAATTGATATTAAAATAATTCTAAATATTACAAACTGCTATTAAAATATTTTAGTAAATTACAAAACTATATTAAAACACTTTTATTAATTACAAAATGGTATTTTAGTTATTAAAACTCGTTTAAAAATTATTTAAAAATCTATAAAAATTCCTAAAAATCATAATAAATTATTTTAATGCTAAACAGGCCATTAGCAACTAATTAATTCTAATTTAATTAATTTTGAAAAACAGGAGCTGACAGAACCCCAAGGAGGCCGTTGAAATAAAGGAGCAGATCGATGACCTGTTGAAAAAGAGTTTCATTCGATCTAGTGCTTCTACATAGGGAGCTCCAGTACTCTTTGTGCCTAAGAAGGATGGTACAGTCCGATTGTGTATTGACTAGCGGACATTGAATACCATCACCATTAAGAACAAATATTCTCTGTCCAGGATAGATGATTTGTTCGACCAGTTGAGTAGGGCGAAGGAATTTTCCAGGATAGATTTGAGATCCGGTTACCACCAGGTGAAAGTCAGGGATACAGACATCCAGAAGACGGCGTTCAACATGAAGTACGGGCAGTACGAGTTTTTGGTGATGTCATTTGGTCTCACAAATGTGCCAGCTGTCTTTATGAACTTGATGAATAAGACATTTCACTAGTATCTGGATAAGTTCATCAAAGTATTTATCGACGACATTCTGATATACTCGAAGACGTCGGAGGAGCACGCAGAGCACTTGCGGACAATATTAAGGATTCTGAGACATGAGAGGTTGTATGCCAAATTGTCAAAGTACGAGTTCTTTTTGGACCAAGTGGAGTTCCTTGGTCATATAGTCACTGGAGAGGGGATCTCATTGGATCCCAGGTAGATTGCTGCTGTTGAGACATGGAAGGCTCTGTAGAGCCCCGAAATTCGTAATACGTATTTTATATGTGTTCGTATTTCTGACCTGTATTTTTTATTTTTTTTTGATTAGTTAATTATAGTTTATTTCATATTTAGCATTATGGTTTAATTGTCATTTATTATTTATGAATTAATTCTGATTAATGGAGCTTGGTTTATTGAGTATTTTCTGGTCCATCCAGGCATTGCATTAGCTCGGTTTGGCCTAGCTTGGTTCGGGTTGGGCTTGGATTGGTTTGGCTTGGTTTGGGTTAGCATGAACCACTCCTACCTACCACCCTCTTCTCCTTTATTAGCAGCCACCAACCTTCTCTTTCCTCCCTAACTCTCATTTATTTCTTCTTCTTCTTCCTTCCTCTTCTTCTTCCACCGACACCACCATAGGCAAGTGCATCTTGCTCTCACTTGAGAACTCATTTTGATGGTTCTGATGGCTTCCTAGCAGGATTCTAAACCACTTTAGAACTTGAAGATTTTTATTTTGGTACATGAGTTTTTGTAGATTTAGAAAATGCTTTCTTAGAATTTTGAAGTTTTGATCTAGTTAACTTCTTCATTTACAAGTTCTGATGGTTCCATGTGGTTGGAAATTTCCTTCTACCCAATTTCGACCTTTGGAAACTTGGATTCAGACTTGTTTTGACCAAGTTATGAGCATTTGAAGTTTGGGTTCATCCTTGCTGTTCTTGCTGTTCTTGCTCTTTGGAGAAGACAGTGAGCAGTGGCAGAGCTTCTTAGCTTATGCCACGCAGCCTTGGGTACGCTTCCTGTTGGAAGCGTGTCTTCCTTGAGCGTGCGTGACTTTTCACGCAGCTGCTCCCTTGAGTGTGCATGACTTTTCACCTATGCTGTTCCTGTAGCGTGCGTGACTTTTCACCCACGCTGCTCTCTCAGCGTGCGTGACTTTTCACCTATGCTGCTCCTGTAGCGTGCGTGACTTTTCACCCATGCTGCTCTCTCAGCGTGCGTGACTTTTCACCTATGCTGCTCCTGTAGCGTGCGTGACTTTTCACCCACGCTGCTCTCTCAGCGTGCGTGACTTTTCACCTATGCTGCTCCTGTAGCGTGCGTGACTTTTCACCCACGCTGCTCTCTCAGCATGTGTGACTTTTCACCTATGCTGCTCCTGTAGCGTGTGTGACTTTTTACCCACGCTGCTCTCTCAGCGTGCGTGACTTTTCATCTATGCTGCTCCTGTAGCGTGCGTGACTTTTATGTACGCTGCTTTCTTGAGCGTGCGTGACTTTTACGTACGTCCCTTGCTTGACCCATTGGTTCTTGGAGTTTTGGTCTTAATTCTTTTAGCTTGGTTTTCTATGGCTCTGTATATTGATATTTTACGCCCATTTTATATCCTTACGCCTTTTGTCATGAACTTGATTTTACTTAATATGTTTGGAATGACTATTGTACATGGCATGATATGACAGGAACTAGCATAACACGACAGTGACCCGTAGTGGTGCACTCCTGACATGACTGACCTGACATGATAGTGGCCCGTCATGGCGCACTCCTGACAAGTACCCTGACATGATTTGTTTTAATGCTGTTACTTGACTTGCCTTGACACCGTGGGTAGTCTTCTTGCTTACTTGTTAATCCACTTGTCCTGTCGTGCATCATGTCTAGGATGGGACTCCTGAGTACCCCGGTCAGTAGTACCTACTAAAATGGATTAAGGTTAACAACTAGAATAACACAGTAGTCATGAAGAGATGACACAGCTACAGGCAATCCCGTTACCTTGGGCGCTCTTGGGATCTGTAGCCTGCCGTCGAGTAGGGCACATTTCCAGCACACCGTCGAGTGTTGCACCCTCTAAGTCACCTAAGGGTACATTTGTCTCCTGGGCGATGTACCCACCTGAATTCAACCCTAATCTTTCGTCCTGGGTAGCCTGGATGGTCTGCAGGGCTTGTGGCTGTGGATCAATCTTATTGCATCTTGCTAGTAACTAGGATTGTGATAACCCTAGTTAGTTAATATAGAAAGCCGTAGGCAATGATTGGCCGTGATTGCTTGGATGGAGTCTGGTCCAGTATAGTATTGTCTAGAATTTATTGATTATAGGATTGTACCAGAATGATGGAATGATTGTCACTCCAGATTGTCACTATAATGATTGCCACTCCAGATTGTTACTTGACCTGATTTCTTATATTTATCTTGCCGATAAATGGTAAGAGAAACCAAGTTCCGTTCAGACGAAGGGTTACAACCCCGGTCCTTGTTTGGTTTACGGGTTGTAACCTAGCTATCTGAATAGTCCCATGGTTATCTCATCGTATATCATCCTGACATGCTTCTCCATATGTCCTGTCTTTTAGTGATTCTATGCAAGATTGTCTTTTATAATTGACCATCATGCTTTCCTTGAGCTACTGCCTTTTTATTATGTAATTATACTTTTGTGCTAATTGCTGGTTTTAGTTCTTAAGTGAAGCCTCCTTTGTGGCACTTGCTCTTTCTGGGGTCTGACCCAGCTGGTTTTGTATGGCCAGATTCTGGAGCAGCAGCAAAGGATCCACCTGCTTTCCAGCCCGATGGTGACCGCCAGGCGTAACCTGGGCAACGAGTGGGTTTATTTTTGTTCTTCCACTCTATTGTAAAATTATTCTTTTGAGGCGTTTAGCCGACGAGCAGTGTTAGCTCGTTTGCAACTTTATTTACTGTCTGCCTACGGGCTGTAAGCATGATTGGCAACTCGAGGTTGATCATGTATGACTTAAACTCTTGCTAGTTCTTACATTTTGTACGACTAGCTTCATGATCATCTGGATATGTAATGTTTGGGATGCCTTACAATTGTATATTTGGTGATCTGATATCTTGTGATTATTATTAGTTGGTTGAGATTGAGACAATAGGCCATTTTGACCCTAAGAGACTGATGGATTTTAGTAAAACCCTCACATATCTAGACAGCCGTGACCGTATAGTGGAATGATTGCCATTTTATTATACGTAGCTGGCTGTGTCCGCCCCCGTTCTTCAGTATTCTGGTTCTGGGGCGTGACATGGTTTAAGTGGTGGCCCATGCAGGTCTTGTCAATCAAGAAATATGAGGGTTTACCAGATAGATGTCTCAATCTGTACTCTTCTTTGATCTCCACTAGTATCTTCTTATCTCCTTGGATCCCTGACTTGATAACATGCTTGTATCGTTGTTCTATCCTGGTCCTTCCTTAATATTCCTGACATCCTTGCTTCAGTAGCACCGTTCCTGTTGATCAGCCAGAAGGAGTTCAGCCGACAGCCCAGCAACAGCAAGAAGATCAAGACCAGTCCTCAGCAGCCGCCTCCCGAGCCATGCCTTCTAGAGAACCAGTGCCCCCAGTCCAGTCAGTTCAGCCAGCAGGGTCAGAGGATGGAGTCTTGATAGGGCTTATTCTTGAGTTGCTTGCGTCTCAGGGCCGTTGAGGTGATGCCTTACTGCAAGCAGTACAGGATGCTATGAGCAAAATTGGTCCTCGAGGGAATAGTGCGGTTAACAACTTCAAGCGCCTGAACCCTCCATTCTTCGACGGCACCGAGGATGCTATTGCTGCAGATGCCTGGCTACAGGACATTAAAGTTATCTTGGAGGCAGCCAGGACCCCTGAAGCAGAAAAGGTGGCAGTGGTGCGCCTGCAGTTATTAGATCTAGCCCGCAGCTGGTGGGCTATACAAGCAGCGAGTTTGGGTACACCTGTCATGTGGGCGATATTCAGTGATATGTTCCAGACCAAGTACTTCGACGCAGTGGCTAGATATGACCTACAGACCAGGTTTAGTAATCTCAGGCAGATGAGCAGGACGGTCGACGGATATGCGGTCGAGTTTTCAAGGTTAAGTCGGTTTGCTCCCACCTTGGTGGCAACCGAGCTAGACAGAGCACAACAATTTCAGCAGAGGCTCCACTTGGAGATCATACAGGCAGTAGAGCAGTTCGAGCACAGAACTTTTGATGCCGTCTTGCGAGCAGCGAGGAGGCATGAGTACACTTCCCAGAGGATAGTGGACAGGACCAGAGATCGGAAGCGGTCCCATAGTCAAATGAACCAGTCTTCTGCACCACCTCCAGCAGCCAGGACTTTAACTATTAGGACTCCGAGGCGAGTAGCTTCAGTTACGTCGGACCAGCACCCAACCCAGACGTACTCCCAGCAGAAACAGAAGCAAGCGCAGTCTTCCGTTATGGGCTGTTCTTATTGTGGCAAGCCTGGACACGTGATAGCAGAGTGTCGCAGGGCATTGGGATTGTGTTTATTGTGTGGAGCACCGGACCATAGGGTGGGGTCCTTCCCATTCAGAGTTGATTCAGCACCAGCCGTATCTAGTCCCTCGGTTATGGGACCAGCACCAGCACAAGCACCAGAACCAGCTCCAGTTCACCAACCACAGCAGCTTCCGTTCCCAGGTCCATTGCCGTCTCAGGCCCAAGCTTCCGGCAGCAGAGGCCTCAGCAGTTCGCCCTGGCCCAGGCCCAGATCCAGAGTCGGCGGAGAGGTATCTGTATGCTATTGTCTTGCTTTCCGTCGTTGTTATGCGGGACACGTGTCGTATTTCATGTGCCCTAATTACAACGGTATATCCCGGGTCCAAGCCATGTCCTAGATCATTCGAAAAGGTTACGGTTATTGGTACCAGCAACCTTTTCGTATGAGGAGAGGCCCGTGCCCATGTTTGACCAAAGAGAGAGACCTCAAGCGTAAGGCTATCACTTTAGTTCGTGTTGCTTGAGTTCATCGCTCCTTGGGGGAGTCAAACGTGGGAGTGTGAGGATGATATCCGATCACGTCATCCCAATCGGTTTGGCTCGTGAGGTGTAATTTCTTCCTTATACCTTGCACTTCGATTCCTTGCTTGCATGTATGATTGTATGATTGATTGGTAGCATAGATTGCTTGCGATAATATAGCTTGTCCTTGCATCTCTAGCCTCTTGATTAAATTCCGAGGACAGAATTCTTTTAAGGTGGGTAGGATGTAGAGCCCCAAAATTCGTAATACATATTTTATACGTGTTCGTATTTTTGACCTGTATTTTTCATTTTTTCTTGATTAGTTAATTATGGTTTATTTCATATTTAGCATTATGGTTTAATTGTCATTTATTATTCATGAATTAATTCTGATTAATGGAGCTTGGTTTATTGAGTATTTTTTGGTCCATCCTGGCATTGCATTAGCTCGGTTTGGCCTAGCTTGGTTCGGGTTGGGCTTGGATTGGTTTGGCTTGGTTTGGGTTAGCATGAACCACTCCTACCTACCACCCTCTTCTCCTTTATTAGCAGCCACCAACCTTCTCTCTCCTCCCTAACTCTCATTTATTTCTTCTTCTTCTTCCTTCCTCTCCTTCTTCCACCGGCACCACTATAGGCAAGTGCATCTTGCTCTCACTTGAGAACTCATTTTGATGGTTCTGATGGCTTCCTAGCTGGATTCTAAACCACTTTAGAACTTGAAGATTTTCATTTTGGTGCATGAGTTTTTGTAGATCTAGGAAATGCTTTCTTGGAATTTTGAAGTTTTGATCTAGTTAACTTCTTCATTTGCAAGTTCTGTTGGTTCCATGTGGTTGGAAATTTCCTTCTACCCAATTTCGACCTTTGGAAACTTGGATTCGGACTTGTTTTGACCAAGTTATGAGCATTTGAAGTTTGGGTTCATCCTTGCTGTTCTTGCTGTTCTTGCTCTTTGGAGAAGACAGTGAGCAGTGGCAAAGCTTCTTAGCTTATGCCACGCAGCCTTGGGTACGCTTCCTGTTGGAAGCGTGTCTTCCTTGAGCGTGCGTGACTTTTCACGCAGCTGCTCCCTTGAGTGTGCGTGACTTTTCACCTATGCTGCTCCTGTAGCGTGCGTGACTTTTCACCCACGCTGCTCTCTCAGCGTGCGTGACTTTTCACCTATGCTGCTCCTGTAGCGTACGTGACTTTTCACCCATGCTGCTCTCTCAGCGTGCGTGACTTTTCACCTATGCTGCTCCTGTAGCGTGCGTGACTTTTCACCCATGCTGCTCTCTCAGCGTGCGTGACTTTTCACCTATGCTGCTCCTGTAGCGTGCGTGACTTTTCACCCACGCTGCTCTCTCAGCGTGCGTGACTTTTCACCTATGCTGCTCCTGTAGCGTGCGTGACTTTTATGTACGCTGCTTCCTTGAGCGTGCGTGACTTTTACTTACGCTGCCCCCCCTGACCCCTTGCTTGACCCATTGGTTCTTGGAGTTTTGGTCTTAATTCTTTTAGCTTGGTTTTCTATGGCTCTGTATATTGATATTTTATTAGATATTTTACGCCCATTTTATATCCTTACGCCTTTTGTTATGAACTTGATTTTACTTAATATGTTTGGAATGACTATTGTACATGGCATGATATGACAGGAACTAGCATAACACGACAGTGACCCGTAGTGGTGCACTCCTGACATGACTGACCTGACATGATAGTGGCCCGTCATGGCGCACTCCTGATAAGTACCCTGACATGATTTGTTTTAATGCTGTTACTTGACTTGCCTTGACACCGTGGGTAGTCTTCTTGCTTGCTTGTTAATCCACTTGTCCTGTCGTGCATCATGTCTAGGATGGGACTCCTGAGTACCACGGTCAGTAGTACCTACTAAAATGGATTAAGGTTAACAACTAGAATAACACAGTAGTCATGAAGAGATGACACAGCTACAGGCAATCCCGTTACCTTGGGCGCTCTTGGGATCTGTAGCCTGCCGTCGAGTAGGGCACATTTCCAGCACACCGTCGAGTGTTGCACCCTCTAAGTCACCTAAGGGTACATTTGTCTCCTGGGCGAAGTACCCACCTGAATTTAACCCTAATCTTTCGTCCTGGGTAGCCTGGATGGTCTGCAGGGCTTGTGGCTGTGGATCAATCTCATTGCATCTTACTAGTAACTAGGATTGTGATAACCCTAGTTAGTTAATGTAGAAAGCCGTAGGCAATGATTGGCCGTGATTGCTTGGATGGAGTCTTGTCCAGTATAGTATTGTCTAGAATTGATTGATTATAGGATTGTACCAGAATGATGGAATGATTGTCACTCCAGATTGTCACTATAATATTGCCACTCCAGATTGTTACTTGACCTGATTTCTTATATTTATCTTGCCGATAAATGGTGAGAGAAACCAAGTTCCGTTCAGACGAAGGGTTACAACCCCGGTCCTTGTTTGGTTTACGGGTTGTAACCTAGCTATCTGAATAGTCCCATGGTTATCTCATCGTATATCATCCTGACATGCTTCTCCATATGTCCTGTCTTTTAGTGATTCTATGCAAGATTGTCTTTTATAATTGACCATCATGCTTTCCTTAAGCTACTGCATTTTTATTATACAATTATACTTTTGTGCTAATTGCTGGTTTTAGTTCTTAAGTGAAGCCTCCTTTGTGGCACTTGCTCTTTCTGGGGTCTGACCCAGCTGGTTTTGTATGGCCAGATTCTGGAGCAGCAGCAAAGGATCCACCTGCTTTCCAGCCCGATGGTGACCGCCAGGCGTAACCTGGGCAACGAGTGGGTTTATTTTTGTTCTCCCACTCTATTGTAAAATTATTCTTTTGAGGCGTTTAGCCGACGAGCAGTGTTAGCTCGTTTGCAACTTTATTTACTGTCTGCCTACGGGCTGTAAGCATGATTGGCAACTCGAGGTTGATCATGTATGACTTAAACTCTTGCTAGTTCTTACATTTTGTACGGCTAGCTTCATGATCATCTGGATATGTAATGTTTGGGATGCCTTACAATTGTATATTTGGTGATCTGATATCTTGTGATTATTATTAGTTGGTTGAGATTGAGACAATAGGTCATTTTGACCCTAAGAGACTGATGGATTTTAGTAAAACCCTCACATATCTAGACAGCCGTGACCG
>JANAVB010012124.1:47500-88935 GCA_029216955.1 Iris pallida
GCCTAGACCTAGTCTTGACCTTAGTTGACCACGGTTGACTTTTTAGACCAAAAGTCAACTATGGGTCAACACTTTACCCAATTTAGTCCCAAATTCCATTAGACTTGAGCAGTTGACCAAAAGTCAACTGTTAGTCACCATTGACCTAGAGTTGACCAGTTGACCAAAAGTCAACTGTTGACTCAAATCGACCTAGATTAATTTTGTTTGACTTGCATTGACCCAGTTTGACCTGGTTAGGCCTAATATGACTTAGGTTGACCCCGTACAGTCTAGTTTGACGTGTCTTGACCTAGAATGACTTAATAGAATTTAAATTGATTTGACTTTACTTCCTAAACATAGTATTGATACGTCTTGTTCTCTATAGGTCCTCGAGATGCTGCATCGGATCCCGTTGACATACTTTATCATACTACAGGCGAGTACATTCTCTGACACTTTTTCAATTTACGATAATTGTTATAATTTATGTAATTAGTGTAGATATGCTTGTTCTCGACACATTAGTCACACAGATTGGTATTCATGGATCCCGACATGAGATATTATTCCTCGTTATCTTGGTATATCTTGTGCAAGCCCCCTTGTAGTTCTTGTGCAGTATATGGACACCGATTCTCTAAGAGACTTGCTCCCTTCTCGTAGAATTCCGTGTTGTAACGTGTCTTGCTTGGATCCACTCTACCAGTCGGGGACGGGGGAGTACTAGTGTAGATGTGTGGTCATACCTGCCTTGTATATATTGTGAACCTTGTGAATGCCAATCCTACACCACACGTATGATTGGCTAGATCATAACCTTGTGCAGACCCAATCTGGCCACATGTTGTAGCTAGTACTCACACACCTAGATATATGATTCTTGATTCTTGTACATGCCATGATCAGTTTACTTGCCTTGTTCTAGCTCTAGATTTACAGCTTACCTTGCCATGATACTTACATGTACATTCCATGATTTTCTTGTATATACTATCTATTTACAGTCTTATAGCTTTTGTCATATCTTGTGAACTATTGTTAGTTGATTGCACTCGTTCCATCCTGACTGGATATGTTGACAAAATATTGCAGTTGCTGATGAAGGGGACTACTGTACCTACTACGGTCCGGATGACGTAGTGGGCTTAGACTTGGAGACTTTGGTCCAACAGGGCTTAGCTCCGCCTGACGAGACTTTACCTACTGTTTAGTTAGAGTTATTTGTACTGGACCTTGTCTCCAGATACTTTTGAGACTGTTATATTTTGGTTGTATTAGAGACTTGGACTTGGACTTGTATATTCTTTGTGTTGGACTTGGCAGGTTATATTTTATCGTCTTGTTGTCTTTATCTTTCAGTCTTTACTTTATCATCTTAGAACTGTGATTGAGCACTCATATATATTCATTGCTTATCCTCCGTTCGGAGTTGATCATATTCTCGACAGATTTTTGATATATATATATAAACTGTTGTTAGAGTAGAAAACCTACAGCGTTCCACGCCGTTTTTATGGTGAGGGCTGGGCGTTGTCCAATATACGTACCCTTATAGTGGGTGCGGGTCGTGACACGTTTTTAGTGGTGGCCCATGCAGGTCCTGAAGTCGCAATTAGTGCGATATCGTAGCGGCACTCGTCTTAGAGTGTTAATTACGAGCCTGTGTTACATATAGGAGGTAGTAGGCTAAGAGTACTCAATCACAGTAGGATCTTTCTTTGCTTATCTTGCTTACTGTCTTTGATATTGATTTTTTTTGCATTCTAACTGTCCTCCTTGATATAATATTTCCCTGTGCCGTATTGATTTCCTTCTTTATTTCTATCTTCAGGATGGTGTATACCAGGTCCCAGTATCCTGAGTCTGCGGACGCGGAGAGGTCTGCTATGACTCGCAGACCTGATCCGGACGCTCCTGATGCAGTCGGGGTGTCGGCAGCAGCTCTTGGGGGGCACTCCTCCGCCAGTTACGAGGGCTGACTTTGAAACCCATTGTTTGTAAATTATTATTAAATAGTGTTTTCATTAATATTTCAAAAATTATTATTATTATTAATAATATTATTATTAAATATTTTTGAGTGGAAAATGATTTCAAAAATATTAATAACGAGGCTTTTTGATTTTCGGACCCAGACCCGAGTCCGAGCCCAGACCCAGGCCCGAGCCCTGTTTCCTTCTTAATCTGATTTTCTTTGGACTTGGTTAAGTATTATATAAATAAAAAATATATATAAATTTTGGGCTGGTCTCGTAGGACCAGCAACTACTCTCCCACCGAATTGGTCACCCCACTCCCTGTTCTCCCTCACTAAATCAACTCATGTCCACACATCCCCATTTATTTCTCCCCACTCAAACCACTCTTCTCTCACGAATCCAACTCTGGAGAATAAATCTCCAACCCCTCTCTTTCCCTCACACTCACACAGAGTAAACTCAGTTCTCTTCTCTCAACTCTCTCTCTCTCTCTCAGTAATCAAACACTCCTACCTAACCCCAAACCCCTTCCCAAGCCCTAGATCCGGCCTCTCCGACCGCCACCCGTCGAGTCTCTCGCCGGCGACCGCCCCGTTGCAGCCCCGCGCGCGAGCCCCTCTCCCCGTGCCACTCTCCGGCCGCCCCCAAGCCGAGCTCCACCCCGTTCGGCTGCCCCGCGCCGACTTCCTCTGGCGAACCCCCGCCGTTCTCGGCCACCGCCTCCGCGTGCTCCCCGTGCGCCCTAGCCCGACCGGCGTGCCACCCTCCGCCGGGTCTCTCTCCGGCGCACCCTGCGCCCACTCCCGCGGGTCCGACCGCCCTCTTCGGCGAGCCCCGACCCGCGTGCGGCCACCCTAGCCTCGCACTGAGTCCGGCGAGCCCCGACCGTGCTGCCCTTGGCGCCGTTCCCCTCTGCGCCCTTTCCGTCGGCGTTCCTGCCGACCAACGCTGACTTTCTCGGCAGCGTGCCCTATTTCTGGAGTTACGGCGTTCTTCGTCAACGTCGCTGCTGGACTTCTATTTTCTTTTATTATATCATCTGAGAGCTCTAGCCGAGCATCCCGAGGTATAAATTCTCTGCCCCGTTGCATTTTATTCGGTAGTCAATGATGATAACGGTCCCCGGTTTCCCCTCGGAAATCCGGTTAGCTACGTTGTAGTTCGGTTAGCTACGTTAGCATTTTTGTGATATTGTCTGCTGAGATTTTATGCTATTAATCTAATTTCGGAATTCCCGAGTATTTCGGGAAGGTTCTGTTGGTTTCGGATTCTCGGAAATTTCGAGTTTGGTAAGTTGGTTTTTGAGTTATTTGGTAATGATTTGGGATTTCCGAATTCACTTCGGGTTTTCCCATTATGTTTCGGAAACAATTTCTGTGGTTATATTTTCGGTATAAATGGGTTATTCTTTGGTTGGGGCAATTGCAGGATTTTGTTGTTGGTGCATTTCCCCAGTTTTGGGTTGTCCCGAAATAGAGGAAATGCTGCCCAAATTTTTATAAAACTTTATCTATTTGGATTTCAAATTGGTTTTCGGAAATGATTTTAAAACTGATTTTCGGGCGACGACCGTACCGGTCTGTGGGCCCTAGCGAAATGCAAACGCACCGGTTCTACCGGGCGTTGAGGTATTAGCTGGATGTGACGATGGACCGAGTCTGAGACTCCAAACATTTGATTTAAACTATTTTATTTAATGTTTAAGTTATTTATTATAGATAATTATTTACTGCACATTATATTTAGGAACTAAACATTTTCCTCTTATTTTATGTAAAAATTGTAAAGGGCATAAGCCCATAACTCTAGGTTGATTAGCTGTGCCCCTGTATTGCATAGTGTAAGTTTTACTTCTTTTCTGGGTGGTTGATGCTGATTCTTTTTGGGTGGTTTTGGATTGGATGTGTAACCCGTAGTTAGAACGTAATCATATCTCGTATATAATTAATTCAGAATTACCAAGTAAAATAAATGGATAAAATATTGGTAAGATAACTAGATTATATTTTGTCACTGGAAGAAACTATTTTTATAGATAAATTACAAAAAACATAAAGTTTTCCAAAGATAATTTGTTCTTGTTATTATTTTCCAAATAATCAAATTAACTGGTTTAATCAACGCACGTAGCTTGTGACGTAAACGTTAGCTGTAGCTTAATAACAACTTAAAACCTGACTAGGACTTGTTACTAGAGATTGCAACTAGCACACTTAGTATGGTTATACAACGGATCTAAGTCGAGTTCTCAACTGTAGGAACTCGAAGACATACCTGACGTTCCTCCTCGGTATCAACTCATCTTTCCAGTCATTCAATACAAGGCAAGTTTCGGATTATGTATTCTTGTATTTTACTTAGTAAAGTTAAGCTGCATGTTAAACCACACTGCTGACACGAAACTCTATCTTAGGGTTCAACTACTGATTGATACTGTTACAGATTGTGGGACTGGGGGAATAGTGTAGGCGTTTATGACCAAAGCCCTTATGACATAACTGTATTAGCTTACCCCTCTTACACACGGGGATAAGCTATATCGTATCGCTAGTATACTACTGCTCAACCCAAGCCGGTCATAGACGTTTGCATATTCAAAACACACAGAACTGTTTTAAACCGCTGAAAATTATTATTTCAAACTGTTTATCCTGCACTTTCCAATTACTATTTAAGTTATGAGATGCATATTTCGTTCTTGCTCTCTCCTGACTGGAGACAACATTTTAGGTAACACTGAGGATGATGAGCTATACTATAATAGCTATTATGACCCGGTTCTCTACCCTACGACGGTACCGGAGACGTCCCTGGAGGACGCTGATCCAGGGACTACAGAACCAGATGCTTAGATAGTCTTTCTTTTCTGTATTTCCTTCTTTATTTGGAGTTTGTAGTTTTATTTCAGCATTTCCTTTCCAGTTGTACTTCTGAATATTTATTAAACAAAGTTTTAATTTCCGAATATAACATTTGTGACAAATGTACTTGTGTTGTTGTGAATACCTACAATGGAACAGCTTACTGCCGCCGTCTCATCACGGTGCAGGCTGGGCATGGTCCGGTTCGACCCATTAACTTGGGATCGGGTCGTGACATATTTTCAGCGGTGGCCCATGCAGGTCACAACAACAACAATTTAGGAAAAACCTATTTAGAAGCAACTAGAACACTAGAACATCAATTGTCACGACATAGGACCGAAATATTTTAATATTAAATATTTTTGATTGATATAGACTGGTAGGCTACCTTGCTTATGTATTGCAACCTATACTCTCCAGAATATGACCAAGGGAAAGACCACCCCTGCTGGTGATGCGGTGCCATCCCTCGATCGCACCCCATCTCCCCCATTACGACTAGAACCCCCATCCTTGCAGTTGACCGATCGGCCCCATGAATCACCAGCACCTGGAGCCGCTTCTGGAACTGCAGATCAAGCGGCGGACCCTACCTTTTCTCGGGCTGAGGTACAGGTCACTGCAGCAGTAGCTGCTCAAGCTGTGGCCTCAGTGCCCGATAACTCCTCCGACCTCGCAAGCCTGCTACGAGGTGTACTTGAAGGTCAGAAAGCCCAAGCTGAAGCCCAGAAAGCTCAAGCAGAAGCCCATCGCGAGCAGACCGCGATCATGAGGGAAGGCATGGAGAATACCCATAAACTGGCGATGGCTGCTTTCGAGAGAAGAGAAGCACCTCAATTGGAACCAAGACCGGCTAAGGTAAGCATAGTTCCAGAGTTAGTTTATGCAACTTTAAGAGCCATTTAATCTGATAGGAGATATAATAATGTTTGAAGGTCGGTGACATAGAGAGTTTCAAGAAGCAAGGCCCTCGACCTTTCAAAGGAATCGAGGGTATCATCTACGCCGATGAATGGCTAGATAGCATGGAGTGTCTCTTGAGCGTCGCTCGACTCCCGGAGGACCTCAAGACAGAAGCTGTAGGACTCCAACTACAGGATGTGGCGAGTATCTGGTATCGGAATGAACCCCGACTCCAGGACAAGCAGCTCGACTGGGACACTTTTAAGAAACTGTTCCGCAGGAAGTTCTTTCCGACATCGGAGATGCGGGACATGGAGAGGCAATTCCAGGACCTGAAACAGGGAAGTATGACGGTCAGCGAGTATGCGGCAGAGTTCGGCCGACTAAGCCGCTTTGCCCAGAACCTGGTAGCTGACCCCAAGGATCGTGCTGAGCGATTCAGGTATGGCTTACGAGAAGAGATTCGCACCCCTGTGATCGCAGGTGGCGCAAAGACCTATGAGAGGATCCTGATCCGGGCTCAGGATGTGGAGAAGAGCCAGCCTTCTCGATCCAAGAGGGAGTACCTTGGGAATAGCAACTACCAGGGTAACCAGAAGAAGCCCCATGTCCGCAATTTCAACAACTACAGGCTCCAACACCAGCAACAGAATCATCAAGCAAGGAACAACGACAAGTCGCCTCAGAAGCAGATTCCTGTCTGCGACTACTGCAAGAGACCAGGGCACCAGGCGAATATCTGCAGGAAGAGACTAGGGCACTGCCTAGTTTGTGGGTCCGCCACCCACCAAGTGAGGGACTGCCCCGTATCCCAATTCTGGAGCGGAGGAGCACAGCAGAAGGCTCCCCTACCTACTCAGCAGCAACGATACGGACAGTACCAGCAGAAGACCGGGCGAGCTTATGCCCTAGCAGCTGATGAGCAGGAGCCAGAGCAGGAACCCACCGCAGATGTTATCACAGGTTCCATTTACGTGTTTTTATATCCTGTTCTAGCATTATTTGATTCGGGTGCATCACATAGTTTTATTTCATCCAAGTTTATATCTGCACACCACATAGATTCGGGACTTAGCAAGGTGATTAGTAGGGTTATGACCGGTGGTGGACCTATACCCATCACTAAGGCTTGTAATTGTCCCATAACCATATCTGGCCATCAGTTTTCAACACCTTTACTAGTGATGCCCCTGCCCAACTATGATGTAGTTCTAGGGATGGACTGGGTAAGTGAACATCATGCACTGATAGATTGTCATCGAGGATGTGTAATCTTCAGCCCACCAGGAGAACCGGAATTTGTAATCTCTCGGGCTCCGGAAGATATGAAGAGTATTTCCTACTCCTCTATCACCGAAAACCCGGGCCTCCTCACCCTATTATTGTGGAATTTATGGACGTCTTTCCAGATAGTCTTCCAGGATTGCCGCCGGATCGAGGTGTAGAATTCACCATCGATCTAGTACCCGACTCTTCCCCTATTTCTCGGGGATGCTATCGAGTCAACCCTAAGGAGGCTAAGGAGATGAAAGATCAGATCGACGAGCTGAAGTCGCAAGGATTTATCAGAGACGGAGCTTCACCCTGGGGAGCACCAGTATTGTTCGTGCCCAAGAAGGATGGAACTGTGAGGATGTGCATAGACTACCGGGCACTGAACAACATCACCATCAAGAACAAGTACCCCCTACCCCAGATCGACGACCTATTTGATCAACTGAGCGGAGCCAAGGTATTTTCAAAGATAGATCTTAGATCAGGCTACCATCAAATCAAGGTCAGGAAGGAAGATATTTCCAAGACGGCGTTCAACATCAAGTATGGACAATTTGAATTCTTGGTCATGCCGTTTGGACTGACGAATGCTCCTGCGGTATTCATGAACCTCATGAACAAGGTTTTCCATGAATATCTGGATCAGTTTGTTGTTGTCTTTATCGACGACATACTGATCTACTCAAAGACGGAGGAAGAGCATGAAGAGCACTTGAGGAAAGTGCTGAGTACCTTGAGGAAGGAGAAGCTCTATGGTAAGCTATCCAAATGTGAATTATTTTTAGACAAGGTGAAATTTTTGGGCCATGTTGTCACAGGAAAAGAAATTTCGGTGGATCCAAAGAAGATAGCTGCCATCGAGAAATGGACTGCACCAAGCTCGGTTGCAGAAATCAGGAGCTTTTTGGGACTAGCTAGCTACTACCGGAAGTTCGTAAAGGATTTCTCCAAGATTGCGGAGCCGATGACAAGGCTTACCAGGAAGAATGAAGAGTTCATATGGTCTGAAGCGTGCCAGTCAGCTTTTGAGGAACTGAAGAAGAGGCTCACAACTGCGCCGATACTTGCGCTACCCGCAGGTACTGGCGGTTTCTCAATCTATAGTGATGCTTCCGGAAAAGGACTGGGTTGCGTTCTTCAATAACATGGGAAAGTGATTGCCTATGCATCTAGATAATTGCGGACTTATGAGAAGAACTATCCCACACATGACTTGGAGCTAGCAGCGGTAATTTTTGCCTTGAAGCTATGGAAGCACTACTTGTATGGAGAGAGAGTGGAAATATTTACAGACCACAAAAGTCTGAAATATATTTTCACTCAGAAGGAGCTGAACATGAGACAAAGACGATGGCTGGAGCTAATGAAGGATTTTGATATCAACTTGCAGTACCACCCAGGTAAGGCTAATGTTGTTGCAGATGCACTTAGTCGTTACCCAATGACGATGTTCTTGACCAAGGAACGCCATTTGCTGGAAGACATGGAGAATCTTGGATTGGAAGTTGTACTGCCCGAGGCGGAAATGAAGAAGCTTGGAAGAGAAGCCATCGTACCAGAAGCTGAACCATCATTGATGCAGTTGCAAGTGCGTTCGAGTCTTATGGACAAGATCAAGGAGACACAATTTTAAGACGAGACGCTTTGCAAACTCAGAGACCAAGTGCTGGCTGGAACACTTGAAGGATTCTCAATCGCTAGCGACGGAGCATTGAAGAATGGTACGAGGCTGTGCTTACCAACTGACGAACTGAGGAACGAGCTGATGCAAGAAGCGCACCAGTCGCAGTATTCTATACACCCTGGAGCCAACAAGATGTACCGGGATATGCGGACTATAGTATGGTAGTACGGAATGAAGAAGGACGTATCCAGGTATGTGGCAAGATGTTTAATTTGTCAGCAAGTTAAAGCCAGTAGGCAGAGACCAGCAGGATTATTGCAGCCGCTCGACATTCTGGAGTGGCAATGGGAGCACATAACGATGGATTTTGTATCGGGACTGCCTCGATCCCAAGGAGGGAAGGATGCCATTTGGGTTATAGTGGACCGACTGACGAAGTCAGCTCACTTTATTCCCTTCAAGGTTGGTTTATCCACCAAGAAGTTGGCAGCACTGTACATGCGACACATCTACCGGATTTATGGAGTTCCGGTAAGTATTGTATCTGATAGAGATACCAGATTTACCTCACATTTTTGGAAGAGTTTGCATGACAGCTTGGGGACCCAACTGAAGTTTGGCACTGCCTACCACCCTCAGACTGACGGGCAATCGGAGAGAACCATCCAGACGCTGGAAGATATGCTGAGATCCTGCGTCCTGGAATTTGGAGGGTCTTGGAAAGACCATTTATACTTGGTAGAGTTTTCTTACAACAACAGCTACCAAGCTAGCATCGAGATGATACCGTTCGAGGCACTCTATGGACGTCATTGCCGCACCCCTCTTGCCTGGGATGACGTCGGAGAACGAGTGTTGCTTGGACCTGAGATGGTGACCGAAGCAGCAAAGAAAGTGAGAATGATTAGAGACAAGCTCCGGATAGCCCAAGACAGACAGAAGCATTGGGCCGATTGCAGCAGACGGCCTTTGGAGTTTGAAGCAGGCGACAGTGTATTTGTGAAGATCTTGCCTACCAGAGGAACAATTTGCTTCGACAGAGCAGGAAAGTTAAGCCCCAGGTATATTGGTCCATTTGAAATACTTAACAGGATTGGAGAAGTGGCTTATCGGGTGGCTCTACCCCCAAGTCTCGAAGGCGTCCACAACGTCTTCTACGTCTCGCAGCTGAGACGCTACATCCCGGACCCGAGCCATATCTTGGACCATTCAGAGCTGGAGATTGGACCCAGCCTCACAGTGCCGGAGAAACCAGTGGTAATTTTGGACCGAGGCGAGAAGAGGACCAGGAACACCGTGACACCAATAGTCAGAGTGATGTGGCGTCACAACTCACCAGGCGAGTCGACCTGAGAGCGAGAAGACCAGATGCGGGAGCAGTACCCGTACCTGTTTGAGACTTGAGGTAATCCCTAACCTTACTCTAAATTTCGAGGACGAAATTTTCTAAGGAGGGAAGATTGTGAAACCCATTGTTTGTAAATTATTATTAAATAGTGTTTTCATTAATATTTCAAAAATTATTATTATTATTAATAATATTATTATTAAATATTTTTGAGTGGAAAATGATTTCAAAAATATTAATAACAAGGCTTTTTGATTTTCGGACCCAGACCCGAGTCCGAGCCCAGACCCAGGCCCGAGCCCTGTTTCCTTCTTAATCTGATTTTCTTTGGACTTGGTTAAGTATTATATAAATAAAAAAATATAAATTTTGGGCTGGTCCCGTAGGACCAACAACTACTCTCCCACCGTATTGGTCACCCCACTCCCTGTTCTCCCTCACTAAATCAACTCCTGTCCACACATCCCCATTTATTTCTCCCCACTCAAACCACTCTTCTCTCACGAATCCAACTCTGGAGAATAAATCTCCAACCCCTCTCTTTCCCTCACACTCACACAGAGTAAACTCAGTTCTCTTCTCTCAACTCTCCCTCTCTCTCAGAAATCAAACACTCCTACCTAACCCCAAACCCCTTCCCAAGCCCTAGATCCGGCCTCTCCGGCCGCCACCCGCCGAGCCTCTCACCGGCGACCGCCCCGTCGCAGCCCCGCGCGCGAGCCCCTCTCCCCGTGCCACTCTCCGGCCGCCCCCAAGCCGAGCTCCACCCCGTTCGGCTGCCCCGCGTCGACTTCCTCCGGCGAACCCCCGCTGTTCTCGGCCATCGCCTCCGCGTGCTCCCCGCGCGCCCTAGCCCGACCGGCGCGCCACCCTCCGTCGGGTCTCTCTCCGGCGCACCCCGCGCCCACTCCCGTGGGTCCGACCGCCCTCTTCGGCGAGCCTCGACCCGCGCGCGGCCACCCTAGCCTCGCGCTGAGTCCGGCGAGCCCCGACCGTGCTGTCCTTGGCGTCGTTCCCCTCTGCGCCCTTTCCGTCAGCGTTCCTATCGACCAACGCTGACTTTCTCGGCAGCGTGCCCTATTTCTGGAGTTACGGCGTTCGTCGTCAACGTCGCTGCTGGACTTCTATTTTCTTTTATTATATCATCTGAGAGCTCTAGCCGAGCATCCCGAGGTATAAATTCTCTGCCCCGTTGCATTTTATTCGGTAGTCAATGATAATAATGGTCCCCGGTTTCCCCTCGGAAATCCGGTTAGCTACGTTGTAGTTCGGTTAGCTACGTTAGCGTTTTTGTGTTATTGTCTGCTGAGATTTTATGCTATTAATCTGATTTCGGAGTTCCCGAGTATTTCAGGAAGGTTCTGTTGGTTTCGGATTCTCGGAAATTTCGAGTTTGGTATGTTGGTTTCTGAGTTATTTGGTAATGATTTGGGATTTCCGAATTCACTTCGGGTTTTCCCATTATGTTTCGGAAACAATTTTTATGGTTATATTTTCGGTATAAATGGGTTATTCTTTGGTTGGGACAATTGCAGGATTTTGTTGTTGGTGCATTTCTCCAGTTTTGGGTTGTCCCGAAATAGAGGAAATGCTGCCCAAATTTTTACAAAACTTTATCTATTTGGATTTCAAATTGGTTTTCGAAAATGATTTTAAAACTGATTTTCGGGCGACGACCGTACCGGTCTGTGGGCCCTAGCGAAATGCAAACGCACCGGTCCGACCGGACGTTGAGGTATTAGCTGGATGTGACGATGGACCGAGTCTGAGACTCCAAACTTTTGATTTAAATTATTTTATTTAATATTTAAGTTATTTATTATAGATAATTATTTACTGCACATTATATTTAGGAACTAAACATTTTCCTCTTATTTTATGTAAAAATTGTAAAGGGCATAAGCCCATAACTCTAGGTTGATTAACTGTGCCCCTGTATTGTATAGTGTAAGTTTTACTTCTTTTCTGGGTGGTTGATGCTGATTCTTTTTGGGTGGTTTTGGATTGGACGTGTAACCCGTAGTTAGAACGTAATCATATCTTGTATATAATTAATTTAGAATTACCAAGTAAAATAAATGGATAAAATATTGGTAAGATAACTAGATTATGTTTTGTCACTGGAAGAAACTATTTTTATAGATAAATTACAAAAAACATAAAGTTTTCCAAAGATAATTTGTTCTTGTTATTATTTCCTAAATAATCAAATTAACCGGTTTAATCAACGCACGTAGCTTGCGACGTAAACGTTAGCTGTAGCTTAATAACAACTTAAAACCTGACTAGGACTTGTTACTAGAGATTGCAACTAGCACACTTAGTATGGTTATACAACGGATCTAAGTCGAGTTCTCAACTGTAGGAACTCGAAGACATACCTGACGTTCCTCCTCGGTATCAACTCGTCTTTCCAGTCATTCAATACAAGACAAGTTTCGGATTATGTATTCTTGTATTTTACTTAGTAAAGTTAAGCTGCATGTTAAACCACACTGCTGGCACGGAACTCTATCTTAGGGTTCAACTACTGATTGATACTGTTACAGATTGTGGAACTGGGGGAATAGTGTAGGCGTTTATGACCAAAGCCCTTATGATATAACTGTATTAGCTTATCCCTCTTACACACGGGGATAAGCCATATCGTATCGCTAGGATACTACTGCTCAACCCAAGCCGGTCATAGACGTTTGCATATTTAAAGCACACATAACTGTTTTAAACCGCTGAAAATTATTATTTCAAACTGTTTATCCTGCACTTTCCAATTACTATTTAAGTTATGAGATGCATATTTCGTTATTGCTCCCTCCTGACTGGAGACAACATTTTAGGTAACACTGAGGATGATGAGCTATACTATAATAGCTATTATGACCCGGTTCTCTACCCTGCGACGGTACCGGAGCCGTCCCTGGAGGACGCTGATCCAGGGACTACAGAACCAGATGCTTAGATAGTCTTTCTTTTTCGCATTTCCTTCTTTATTTGGAGTTTGTAGTTTTATTTCAGTATTTCCTTTCCAGTTGTACTTTTGAATATTTATTAAACAAAGTTTCAATTTCCGAATATAACAGTTGTGACAAATGTACTTGTGTTGTTATAAATACCTGTAATGGAACAGCTTACTGCCGCCGTCTCATCACGGTGCAGGCTGGGCATGGTCCGGTTTGACCCATTAACTTGGGATCGGGTCGTGACACTGACCCCAGGGTTGCTACGACTTTTTCGGTCGCAGTGCCAGTGATTGATACGGGCGCTCTTCCTCCTCCTGCGCAGCGGATTTCTCCGCTAGTTGCAGACATACTTCCACTTCTATCTCTACCTCCTCTGCCTGCAGATATTGGGCAGATGCTTACTTTCCTCCAGCAGATGATGGAGACTCAGAGAGCCCAGATCGAGGCTCAGCAGAGGCAGACAGACGCGATGCGTCAGGGCATGGAGGATGCCCGTCAGTTGGCCCTTGCAGCCTTGGAGCAGAGGGCTCCGTATCAGGGGACGAGTACTAGGTACGGAGATATCCAGGACTTCAAAAAGCTCGGGCCCCGTGACTTTAGCGGGACCGGGGTGTGGTCTATACAGATGATTGGCTCGAGGATATAGAGCGGCAAGTGAGGGCCTCCCGCCTGGCAGACGACCTGAAGGTCGAGGCAGTAGGTTTGTAGTTGCTAGACATTACCCGCACCTAGTTCAGGAACGAGCCAGCCCTAGCTGGAGAGGGCCGTACTTGGGCAGAGTTCAAGCTTCTCTTCAAGGAGAAGTTCTTTTCCTCCACGGACAAGATTGACTTGGTGCGACAGTTCCAGGATCTACAGCAGGGCAGTTTATCTGTGGAGGAGTACGCCGCGGAGTTTGGTCGTCTGAGCCGATACGCAGAGTACATGGTTCGAGACCCGGAGATCAGGGCGAGCCGTTTTAGGGAGGGGCTCACTTGGGATATCAAGATCCTCATTCCCTCCTTCTATGAGACTTATACCCAGATCTACGCGGAGGCCCGCAAGGTAGAGCGGGAGTGGGGCTTGAAGCCCAAGAGGGAGCGTGATCTTTTTTCGGGGGCTACTAGCAGCGCGGGGGCTGCTAAGCACCCTCAGCTTCAGCATCGTTCTTTTCAGCATCACCAGCATCACCAGCCGCAGGTTCAGACCAGAGCACCGGTTCAGCAGGTGCAGCACACTCAGCAGAGGCAGGAACAACATGGGGCTCCTTGCAACTTCTGCAAGAAGCCCGGTCACATCTGGAAGGTCTGCCGGAAGAGGCTGGGCTTGTGCCTCTTTTGCAGGGAGGCTGGACATCAGTTGAGAGATTATCCTACAAGCCGTCGCAGGGAGGCCCGTGGAGCGGTAGCAGCTCAAGGGGCACCGGCGAGAGTACCTGCAGTGCAGCCGAGGGGTCCACTTCTGACCCAGCAGCAGCGGTTTGTTCAGCACCACCAGCAGTGGGGTGGGCTGCTCGATTCTTTTCCAGTTTTAGCCTTGTTTGATTCTGGTGCTACGCACAGTTTTGTGTCTATTTTTTTGCTCTTAGGCACAATATTATTGCTGAGTATCTTGGTAGGACTTGCAAGATTATGACTAGAAATAGCATCATCATGGTTAATAATGTTTGCAAGGGGCAGAGAGTTTCTTTGAGAGGCCGAGAGTTGAGTGCGTGTTTGCTCGTAATGCCACTTTCGAGTTACGATGTGGTACTCGGTATGGACTGGTTGAGCAGGCACCACGCTAGCATCGACTGCAGAGGGGCAGGATTCTGTTTAGGCCACCGGGAGAGCCGAAGTATGAGTTCACCAGGGATGCAGCGGAGCCAGGAGATGGGTTCTGCGGAGCGTTGTTGGCCGGGTCGGTGTTGCCACATCCACTTATTGCTGAGTTCTTGGATGTCTTTTCCGAGGAGCTGCCTGGGATGCCGCCAGATCGCAATGTTGAGTTTTCTATAGACCTAGTGCCGGGTGCTGAGCCTATCTCCCAGCACGTCTATAGAGTCAACAATAGTGAGTTAGAGGAGCTGAAGATACAGGTCGACGAGCTGGAGGACAAGGGCTTTATTCGATCTAGTTCTTCACCTTGGGGCACGCCAGTTCTTTTTGTCCCCAAGAAGGATGATACAGTACGTATGTACATTGATTACAGGGCGCTCAACAACCTTACCATCAAGAACAAGTATCCTTTGCCGAGGATTGATGACTTGTTCGACCAGTTGAGCGGGGCGAGGGTGTTCTCGAAGATTGACTTACGTACCGGGTACCATCAGCTGAAGGTGAAGCAGGATGACATTCCGAAGACTACATTTCAGAATCACTATGGCTAGTATGAGTATACCGTCATGCCATTTGGGTTGACCAACGCCCCGGCGGTATTCATGAACTTGATGAACAAGGTATTTCATTATTACCTTGACAAGTTCGTGGTGGTCTTCATTGATGACATTCTCATCTATTCGAAGATGCCAGAGGAGCACGAGGAGCACCTAAGGATTGTGTTGGACACTCTCAGGAGGGAGCAGCTGTATGGAAAGCTGTCCAAGTACGAGTTCTTCTTGTATCGCGTGGAGTTCCTAGGCCATATTGTCTCTGGCGAGAGGATTTCAGTGGATCCGAAGAAGATTTCTGCAGTGGAGTCTAGGTCTACGCCGAGCTCAGTAGCAGAGGTTCGGAGTTTTCTGGGTCTGGCAGGTTATTATCGGAGGTTCGTGCAGGACTCTTCCAGGATTGCCCAGTCGATGACCCGTCTTACCACGAAGGACGAGGAGTTTGTTTGGTCCGAGGAGTGCCAGGCCCTCTTCGAGGAGCTGAAGGTGAGGTTGACTACAGCTCCTATCTTGACGTTGCCATCTGGATCTGGTGGTTATACGATCTACAGTGATGCTTCAGGACGGGATTTGGGTTGTGTACTTCAGCAGCACGAGAAGGTGATTGCCTATGCATCTAGGCAGTTACGTCCTCATGAGAGGAATTACCCTACCCACGATCTAAAGCTGACAGCGGTCATCTTTGCTTTGAAGCTGTAGAATCACTATCTGTACGGAGAGCATGTGGAGATTTATACTGACCACAAAAGCTTGAAGTACATGTTTACCCAGAAGGAGCTGAATATGAAACAGAGGCGATGGTTAGAGCTGATAAAGGATTTTGATATATCCTTACAGTACCATCCGGGGAAGGCCAACGTGGTCGTGGATGCTTTGAACAGGTATCTCGTGGCCATGTGTTTGACGATGGATCGTCACCTTCTGGCAGATCTAGAGAGTTTGGGCATAGATATGATAGTTCCTGGGTTTGAGGCGCAGATGTGGGGTCTCCATGTGCAGTCAGAGCTGATGGACAGAGTCAGGGCAGCCCAGTTTGAGGATGACACTCTGAGAGTCATCAGGGAGCAGGTCCAGACAGGACTGTTGGATGAGTTCTCTATAGCGGGGGATGGGTCGTTGCGGCATGGTACCAGATTGTACATGCCGAACGGAGGACTTCGGGAGGAGGTTCTTCAGGAGGCACACCGTTCTCAGTACTCTATGCATCCAGGGGCCAACAAGATGTATAGAGACTTGAGACATCATGTTTGGTGGTATGGCATGAAACGAGAGGTGGCTCAATTCGTTTCTAGATGCTTGGTGTGCCAGCAGGTGAAGGCCGGGAGGCAGAGGCCCGGTGGATTGCTCCAGCCACTGTCCATTCCTGAGTGGAAGTGGGAGCATATCACTATAGACTTTGTATCTGGGCTTCTGCGCTCTCCAGGAGGGAAGGATGCGATTTGGGTCATTGTTGATCGATTGACCAAATCGGCCCACTTTTTGCCTTTTAAAGTGGGTTTGTCTACGGAGGGGTTGGCCGAGATGTACGTGCGACAGATAGTCTCGGATCGGGACAACCGATTCACTTCCCACTTATGGAGGAGTTTACAGCTTAGCTTGGGCACATCGCTCAAGTTCAGTACCGTATACCACCCCCAGACAGACGGTGTTACCCTCGAAATCCGTGTTACATATTTTCGTATACTTGTACATATTTCGGATCCGAATTTTATTAGTCATGGTTAGCTAGTCATGATTTTATTTTTAGCATGTTGCATTGGCATGGTTATTTTGGCATTCCATTGGTTATGGCTTAGCTTGGTTCGGTTTAGCTCGGTTTGGTTTGCTTTGGGTTCATCATGAACCAAAAGAAAACCCCTACCTACTGTTTGCCATTAAAATTGTTTGATTAAAAACTTTAATACAAACAGAACAGTGTTACAATGTAGGACTTAGATGTAGTCCTAGGAGTACACTTTTGTTTAAGCTGGGTCCTTAGTGCCAATGGAGCGAGTGGTAATGCGTTGACTCCGTTGACCGGCTGACGACGGTTATCGGTTCTCTGAAGGTGTTGATTGCTCTGGGTGCTGGAGCTTGCTGAGAGGAGGAAGACGTTGAGTGTCTAGAACTGCCTCTCCGGTGATTCTCTGTTGTGGATTCTCTCTGTGTTGTGAGTCTTGTGTGTGTGTGAAGGAGATGATCCTTCTATTTATAGTTTTGCAGGCTGGCTGCTCATGCGCGCATGTAGGATGCGCCGGTGTGGGGACGCCACGTGGAGGTTGCTGATGGAGGCGTATGGATGCTGTGCCCTGATCGAGGGGGAGAACTCTTCATACTGCTATTGTGAGCCGGCACGTAGCAGAGAGAAGATCTTTCCGTTGCTGAAATCTTGGATGAGTTGAGTCAAAGGACACGTGTCGTCGACTCATGGTTCGAAGATCTCAGATTTGGTGGAGAGGAGTGATCTGGTGGGCTGCGCCTTGGATTGGGCGCAGGAGGAGGCTGCGGCTCATAACCTTTAGGAGTTACAAAACCATTTGGGGTGCATGGCTTTTGAGGCGCATGCAGGCGACTTTCCTTCTGTCTTTCGGGATCAGAGAGCAGTCTGAGGCGTATGGCTTTTGAGGCGCATGCTGATTTAGACGCATGGCCGTAGAGGCATGCTGATGGTGGAGTGGCCACGTGGCAGTAGCCGTCGAAATAAAGTCATGATGATGCTGACATTGTCGACGCTTCGTTTTCTGAAAAAAAACTGTCAACTGTTCAGACTTTGGGAGGCGTGCTGCCAACTCTGTCAGTTCAGCATTTAATGTTGGTGACGTTCGATGGACAGCTGAGTGGGCGCGTCGGTTGGCGTTCCACTCGGTATGGAGATGTGTGGGGGCGCACCCTCTGTAATGCGCTGAGTACTGTAGGGCACGTCTGTGTGATGCGCCTGATGCCGAAGGGCGCGTCCGTGTGATACGATGTCTGACTGGCGCATCGGACATGTCTTTTAATGATGCGGCTGTCTCGCTCTTCGAGTGCTATAAATAGCCGTTTGGCTGAATTCGAGGCGTCCGGTTCATCCATTTAATACAAATTCATTGCACGGAATTCGGAGAGCCATCCACTTGGCGCGTGGGTTTGATCTGCCCGGCCTATAAATAGTGGCATGGAGAGAAGGTTTGCTTCTCATTCCCTCACGTACTTCCAATATGAACTTGAACATGCGGGTGCATTCTGTTGACGAAGTGCTCCCGAGGGTGAAGATGAGACGCTGTGTTGTCTTCGATGCACTTGAAGGTGACTGTTACATCCAAAAGACGGAGTCGAGGGCTTCCGAGGCAGGCAGAAGGTGCCTGTTGCATCCAAAGATAGGGATGCTCGGGCATCGTCTCCGTTGTTCGGGAAGAGCCGTAGATCGGAATGGCGGTGCTAGGCTTTCTCTTCCTTCAAAGTGGGTGTCGCCCACTCTGGTTGTGTTGAGAGCTTCCTTGTGCCATGATTTCGATCACGGTCTTCCTTGGGCTTTGGAGGCTCTTTCGAAGCCTCCCCTGGCCACAGCTTTGCCGTGCTCCTCTCTTCCTTGGTTCCAGCCAGAGGGTTAAATGCTTTGTGGAAGCACTTATCCGGTGATCCTGGCTGGAAGAGCGGCGCATAACTGGGCTCTGCTCGGCCAGGTGAGCCTGGCTGGAAGAATTTGGCTGAAGGGATGCACATAGCTGGGCTGGATGCACATAACTGAGCTGCTGAAGAGATGGCGGGATGCGCCTGGATGGAGGCGTATAGTATCTGCTGCGTCTCACTGGTGGCGCATAGTGATGCTGCGCCTATCTGGAGACGCATGGTGGCCGCTGCGCTTATCTGAAGGCGCATGGTGGCCGCTGGCTGTAGACTTAGGATCTTTCCTTTGTAGAAATTCTCCTTTGTACAACCTTTTCTAGACATGTAATAGACTTTTATATATAAAATGAAAAGTCCTTCTTCAAATGTCTATACTTATTAACTTTGCTGTGAAGTTCTTCGTCTGAATTCTAGCGCATGTAGTGTCTGGCGCATGGGCTTTCTGGTTGTGAAATTCCATGCTTCTACAAGACCCCCTTCAAAGTTTTCAAAACTTTTGAATAAGTTTTGGAATACTTTGAATAAGAAGCATGGAGTTCAGGGCGCATGATTTCTGGGCGCATGCTCTTCTCAGTTAATGATGATGGTGCCTCGGTAACCGAAAAGATTAATGATGATCTTTTGGTTTTATTTGCTGCTATCCTTACACAGAACCCGAGGCGACGGCTGAGATCACACGTCATCTGTTCATGCGTGCGACCAAGCCCTATAAATAGGTAAGAGTTGGAGAGAGAAAGGGTTCTTCTTCTCCTGCTTCTTTAGAGTTTCTTCTTCAAAACCCTAACTTCTCATTCCTCGAGAGAATGGCTCCCAAGACTCCTCGCGGTGCTGCCGGCAAGGGGAAGGAGAAAGCGAAGGAGTCCGCCGATTAGGATGTAACTATCACTCTTGCGACTCTTGCCGACGTTCGTCCTGAGGTGACAGGTAGGTTTCGTCTCTGCTTTGGGCCCTGTGCCCTAACTGCCGATGCGTATAGACTTCGGTCTTTGATGATACGCCGAGGTTCTATCCTGCCGACGTGCATAGGTTTATACCTCTATCATGTACCGAGGTTTTAATGGCTGACGCGCATGGGTTTTATTCCCTGAAGATGCGCCGAAGCCTTTGCTGACGCGCATGGGCTCACGCTCTGATAATGCGCCGAAGCTCCAATGCCAACGCGTATGGGCTTACGCCCTGATGATGCGCCGAGACATGCTGACGCGCATGGGCCTATGTCCTGATGATGCGCCGAAGCAGATGCGCATGGGTTCATACCCTGGCAATGCGCTAGTCTGCTTGACATATTTTGTCTTTTTGCCTGACTTCCACTTTTGTTGTGCCAGTGTCGATGACGATCCCTTTGTTGAATAAGGTCCTCCTGGACGCTTCTCTTTGTCAGATGGGAGTTGATTTTGATGAGGCGGTGATCAACCCTGCAAAGGATGCTATCCTTCAGGACCAACCTCGTGAGAGGATGCTACAAATCCAGGTCCAGTTGCCGCTTTTCCTCCAGAGTATGATGGAGAGCGGTAAACTGAAGTCTGCTGATTCTGAAGGTGTGACTTTCTTAAAGCCTGCCTTTCTGTTTGGCGACCGATTAGTCTCTTCCGAAACGAAGATATTGAAGATCAGAGAAGACTGGTTCTTTGCTGCTAAGGGCATGATGTTATACATGCGGCAGGTTGACCGCCAGTTGCCACTGACAGCCTTTTATCGTCTAGCTTCGAAAAGAAGGATGGGTTGGGAACTTACTCCTTCTCAAGGAGGTGCCTTGGGGGGTTCCCTTTCGATTGACACCACCTCGAACCAGCGAGACACCTTGACCGCCTCACGAACCGGTTCTTCGTTCAGTTACCGAGCTTTGCGTCCCGGGAGCATCTATAGTGAAGTCCCAAATGACACGTTTCCCTTCAATGCCCCGACTTTTGCAAATCGGATGCTGACGTCGAAGGTCACGTATCCGACAGCTGGTTTTAGAGTCGAAGGTTGGTGTCACTACATCCCAAAGTGGGACGAGTTGACCTCCTGGGTGCTTTCCAGGTTCAAAGTTGAGCTTAAAGAGATAGGGCTGACTGCCGCCATTCGGGCCACGCAGGCAGGCGTGGACCTCAATAAGCCGATGTTCCTTGCGCTCTTGGAGCTTTTCAACGCCCAGACTGGCAGCTTCTTTACTCCAGTGGGGGAGTTGGGATTGGCCCTTCATGAGATGTACGAAGTGTCCAAGCTTCCTTGGGGCTCGGAACCGTACGAGGAATATTTTCCATCAAATGAAGAGATCCAGGTCTTGGAAGATAAGGACCCGGAGATGATGGCCATTTTCAAGGAGGTGACGAGCCATCATTATCTGATGCACCAGAGGGACAAGGGTAAGACCCAGCCTCACGTGACTGCTTGGAGGGACTATGTCTTTAGGCAGGATTTGGCGGATCCTTCGAGGATCCGGTTTGCGACTCCGCAGGGCTTGAAACCTGCGGAAGTGAGTTCTGAAATAACCCGGCTGGACGAGAGGACCCCACATTCCAATGAGAGCGGCAAGGATACGTACAGCTGTTTCTGGCACTGCGCGCACCGGATGTCATCTAAGGCAGAGTTGACGGCCTACTTGATGATATGGCTCCGGGATTGCATATTTGCAGGGGGATCCGTGCCGTTGAGAGGGTACATCGGAATCTCATTTTGCCTGCAGTGAAGTTGGCCTTTGAACGACCTTTAGCTCTCCTTCCCGCGATGGTGTGCAACCTGTTGCGCGGTTTGAGGTCTTTTGCTGATGATGTGATCCACGAGAAAGGTAATAATGATAACTTTCCCCGGGCCGAGCTGCCTTTCCATTATCTTATGGGGTGGCTGATCTTACATCATCCGAATGTGATGAGTCCTGGCCCTGAGGAGGACCATGTTGAAGGAGGTGCCTTCATTCGCCGCTTCTACAAGAGGAAGTGGTCTTACACTGGCGTCCCCGTTTGTAGGAGGGTTTTGTCCTTCCTTCAGGGGTGGAAAATCGTGAAGGTTGGCCCGATCTTCAAGAATTTCGAAGCCGACCAGGATTTGGTTGATTCTGGCGAGGATGCAGTTACTTTGCCGAAATGGAGTTTTCGTTGGTTGCAGAGTATCCGGCCTTCGCACCTGGTCTACCGTAATCAGAACAGATGTTATCTGGAACCGTACTTGCCAAGCCGATTTGCTCGTCAATTTGGCTACACTCAGCTAATGCTGCGGAATCCCAGTAGCAGTCTAGGCTTCGTCGGAAGTTTGCTGGATAGAGCCCGGGGCTGGCAGTATTATAACGCTGGATGCACTAGCGTTAAGTTTACCACACCAGTTCGTAATCCTCGGCCGCCGATCTTATATCCGGCCGCCAAGCTGTATTGCACTATGAATACTATGTCTCCTGGTTATGACAGGGAGACTAGTTTCATCATTGGAACCCAGTTGGAGGCAACAACGAATATGTTGGTGGCAGCTCGGTCATATCGTCCGCCAGAATTGGCGGGGTATCGGGCTGCTGCTGTGGCACCAGTGAGAGACCCGTCTGTCGGGAAAAGGCGGGCTAACCCAGAAGCTGGTTCTTCTGTACCGAAAAGGTCGAGAAGGACGTCGACCCCGAAGATTACGGAAGCGCCACTTGTAATGCCAACGGGCTCAGCTCCCGCTGAGGTAAGGAGTGCTTCATAATTCCAGTTTTTTATGTCATTGTGGCGACTTATGTTCTTCTTCTTGTAGGGATTGAAGAAGAAGTCTCGTGCTTTGAAACCGGGCACCAGTAAGCCGAAGGAGGTGGCAGGCTCTTCTGAGGAGCGCATTCCACCGATGATGATGTCTCCTGTGGAGGAGGGTCCCGAAGATGTTCCCGCGAAGGTTTTAGTATCTCCTGACTTTGAAGTCGTAACAACTTCTGGGATAGTACCATCTGCCGTGGAGGCCTTGAACGCTGAGAGTCCTACAGACTCGAGGCATCCTGATGATGAAGTGGATTGGAGTTCGTCGCCTTCTGGTGACGTCCCTCCAGCGTTGCAAGGGTCCGTTGCGGGGGCAGCAGAAGCAGTGAGGATAGAGGAGAGGGTTGATTCCCCTCCTTGTCATGATGAAGGGAGGTCGGCTGAATCATTGCCAAATCCTTCCTTGGCTTCAACCATGGACATAGAGATGGCTACCGATCAGGCGGTAGCGACAGATTTTGTCCCTGTAGAGGGACTTGAGAAGAATGAGACCCTTCTGCCGGTCTTGTCTCCTGGGGCTGGCCAGGAGATAAATGTTGATCTCCCCGTTTTGTCGGGGGAGGTAGCTGATGCTGATAGAACGTCGGAGGTAGAAGAGGTGGCCGTTGACGTCGGTGATTTCTCCGGGCTTGAGAAGGGTAAGGGTATGGAACCCTCTGTTGCTCCTTCCACTTGGGGTACTATCACGACGCATGTGCCGGCTCCTTCTGTTCCTTCGGCTCCTCGGGCTCGCAGTCTGGCCCCTGTTGATGGAGAGCCTATTGCTGCCGAGGTTCAAACCTCTCAGATCGAGGTTGGCGGATCTTCCTCCGGTCCGTAAACTGTAGTAGCTCCCCCAACTCCTGCTATGACACCGCAGGTGCTGGCGGATGCCGACGAGTATGTGAAGTTCCTCGTCGAGGGAGTGTACAAAATGCTAGAGAAAGGTGTATCTGCAGTGATGGATGCCAAGGGGAGCTTTGCGACAGCAAAAGCTTTGGCAATGCCTTGTATCGAGCTGATCCGCGTTCACCAAGGCCATGACCATATGGCCGAAATTCTGGAGGTTTCGGTGATTGAGCTGGACGAGTGGCTCGCGAAACTGCAGCACATCCAACGAAATGACCTCTCTGTCCTGATAGATGCAGAGATAGGGAAGTTGATTGCTGAAATCGAGGCTTCCCATCGAGCCGATGTGAGCAGTTGGGAGCGTGAAGTGGCTGGGACTGAGGCTGCGGCGGAGCAGTTGTCTCAATCTATGAAGAAGACGACGGAGAAGCGGGCTGCGGTGGATGCTAACATCGCAGAGGTTGATGCTCAGATGCGCCGTCTTGAAGACCAGCGGGCCCAACTTCAACTAGAAGCTGATCGTGTCCTGGCTGAACACGTGGCATTCAAGCAGGAGGAAGCAACTCTTACTCAGCGGACCCTTGCTTTGGCTCAGCAGCGACGACAGCTTGATGAGAAGTATGAGAGTAAAACTTCCGCTGAGGCTGTCGGATTAATGCGTCAAGAAGCCGAGCTCCGAGTCCAGGCGACTGTGGAAACTCGCACTGCCGACCTAAGACGTCGAGTCAGAGAGCTCTCATCCCACCCTGGAGAGGATCGGGGACTGTAGTTTCTCTTCTTTTTATGTGTTTTTGCAACTCTTGCTGGGGAAAATAGCGTATTTCTGTACTCCCTTTTTTTAAAAAATAAAGAAATACACTATCTTTTTTTTTTGTGATGTGTTCATTTTTGATCTCATGAACTTGATGATTTATGTGGACCTATTATCTTTTGTGCACCTTGGTTTTTAGGTACAGATAATAAGTTTAAAGGAACCAACATGTTTGCTCAGAGGTAATGTGGACATGGCAATCATTAGGTTCAAATGATAGAATCTTCCTACTCAGAGGTATTTATGGACGTGGTAGGAATGATCCTGGGGGATACGCTGAACAACTCAGAGGTAATGTGGACGTAGAAGTTCTGCGATCAATGTACGACAACACAGGAGTTGTTTGTATGGGATGTTTACTCAGAGGTAATGTGGACGTGGTAAACATGAAGGATAGCGTAAGCTCACAAAATGTAAGGTTCCGCTTTGTAGGATGTAGAGAGACAACTCAGAGATAATGTGGACGTGGTTATCTTTCTATGGAAGGATGCCACGGAACAGCTGGGTTCCGGAAGCGTTTGACTTTGTGAAAAGAGGTTGTTTGGGGAAATACATGTCTTGGAGGATGTCAAGAATAGTACTTCTTTAGGAACTTGCCGTTGATGGACATCATGAACAAGTCTCCATTGGGTTTGGCGAGGCGGTAAGCACCATTTGAGTATACCGTCTCAATGATGAAGGGTCCTTCCCATTTGGGCTCGAACTTTCCTGGTGTCTTGTGAGTTAACACCATTGGCCTTCTGACTGCTAAAACCAGGTCGCCAACTTGGAAAGTTCTTTGCTTGACCTTCTTGTTGAAAGCCTGTGATATACGGGCTTGGTAAAGTTCGATGCGTTGTTGAGCTAGGAGACGCTTTTCGTCAAGTGCTTCCAGTTCCCGCAGACGACGACGTTGATTGTCTTCTTCTGTGAGTTTGTTTGTGATCGCTACTCGGAGTGAGGGGATCTGGATCTCGAGAGGCAGTACCGCTTCGCTCCCGTAGACCAGGGAGAATGGTGTGTTGCCTGTTGGGGTCCGTACCGTTGTGCGGTAGGCCCAAAGACATTCGCCGAGCTTTTCGTTCCAGTCGCGTTTGTTGGATGACACGACCTTTTTGAGTAGCCTGATGATAGTTTTGTTGAACGCCTCGGCCAATCCGTTTGCTGCCGGATTGTAGGCGGTTGAGGCCACGTTTTGAATGCGATTCTTGTCACAGAACCTGCTAAAAATGTGGCTGATGAACTGGGGACCATTGTCATGAATGATTCGCCTGGGTACTCCGAAACGGTAAATGACATGGTGTTTGATAAAGCTGACCACCCTGGAGCTTTTTACTTCCGCTAGTGGGACTGCTTTCGCCTATTTGGAGAAGTAATCGGTGATGGCCAGGATGAAACGATGTCCTCTTGATGAAGGAGGGGTGATTGGTCCTACAATGTCCATACCCCAGGCTTCGAATGGCCAGGAGGCGACTGTAGGATGTAGAGGTTCAGACGGTGTATGTATGAAGTCTGCATGAAGTTGGCATGCATGGCACTTCTTAGCATATTCCACTGCGTCGGCGGCCATGGTTGGCCAGTAGTAGCCCATACGTCGCAGTCGATCTTGCAACTTAGGACCTGGTTGGTGAGCTCCGCAAGTTCCGTCATGAGCTTCTCGAAGAGCTTCGGCCGCTTCTTCGTTAGACAGGCATCGAAGGAGAAGCCCGTCGAAGGAGCGTCGGTACAGTATTTTAGTGGCTGTATCGTAGTAGAATCGAAGAGAGCGTCTCCTGACTACGACGGCTTCCTTCGGGTCTTCCGGAAGGATTCCGTAGACGGCGAAGTCGATGAACGGGAATCTCCAGTCTCGGACATTAACATCGGTATTTGTCGGCACGGCGTGAGCCATTTGTAAACATAGGTTGTTTCTGGGACAAATCAAGTCTCGACCAGTTACCGTGACATAGTGTTGAGTCCCAAGGGGCGCGGCCAATGAGGCTGCGAGGCCAGCCAGAGCGTCAGCCTCCAAGTTTTGTAGACGGGGTACATGTTCGATGAAGAACCCAGTGAAGGTTGAAATGATGTTCAATGCAACTTCATGGTAAGGGATCAAATCTTCATGGCGAACCTCGTATTGCCCCCGAATCTGGTTTACGACGAGTTTCGATTCGCCGTAGGCTTCCAGATGATCCATCCCCAGCTGTTGTGCTAGCTGGAGTCCCATGACGAGTGCGTTGTACTCAGCAACATTATTGGAGCACGGCTTCGAAAGAGAGTATGCACGCTGGATGACCAGCTGATCGGGAGAGACCAAGACTGCCCCCACTCCTGCGATGATTTGGCCGTTGGGGCCCATTCTTGAAGCGCCATCGAAGAACATCCGCCAAATGGGGCTTCCTTCAGTGATGTTTGATTCTTGGACTTCATCCGGGATGTCTTCATAGAGTTTTAAAGATTCTGGGATGGGGTGTGCAGCTAAAAAGTCAGCCAGAGCCTGACCCTTGACCGCCTTCTGCGGGACAAACACCATGTTGTATGGCATTAGTAGGATCGCCCATGTAGCCAGCCGAGAGTTTAATGACCCTGGCTTCGTCATGAGAACTCTGAGTGGATTGACTCGGGAGATAACGTGAATTGTCTGGCCCGAGACGTAATGACGAGTCTTCTGAATGGCAAACACCAAAGCCAAGCACTCCTTTTCAACGGGGTTGTACCGGTGTTCGACCCCGATGAGTGTTCGACTGAGGTAGTAGATTGCTTGCTCGTAGCCTGCATCGCTATTTTGAGCCAGTAAAGCGCCGAGGGAATGATCCATGGCACGGACGTAGAGGAGGAATGGTTTGCCGGCGACAGGTGCCACTAGGACTGGCGGGCTTGTCAAGTAAGCCTTGATGTCGTCGAAAGCCTTTTGGCACTCCTCTGTCCAGACGTAAGAGACTCCCTTCTTCATGAGCTGAGTAAAGGGTTGACATTTACCGGAGAGGTTTGCTATGAACCTCCGAATGTATGCCAGACGTCCCTGTAAGCCCCGAAGTTCTCGAAGGTTCTTCGGAGGGTCCATGTTGAGGATGGCTTTAGTCTTCTCGGGATCGACATGAATGCCTTTTGCCGTGATGACAAAGCCCAAGAATTTGCCGCTAGAAACCCCCCAGGAAGGATTTAGCGGGGTTCATTTTGAGTTGATGTGCCCGCATGAGATCAAAGACCGTCCTCAGGTCCTGTAGGTGATCTCTTTTGAGGCGGCTCTTGACTGCGATGTCGTCAACATAACACTCAACTGTCTTGCGAAGATGTTGACGGAAGATGGTACTCATCGCTCGTTGGTATGTTGCACCGGCATTCTTCAAGCCGAAGGGCATTACTGTGTAGCAGAAAACACCTTTCGGAGTCCTAAATGACGTGTGTTTTGCGTCATCGGGGAACATCTTGATTTGATTGTAGCCTGAATACCCGTCCATGAAGGACATGCGTTCAAAGCTACATGTGTTGTCGATCATTACATCGGTGATTGGGAGCGGGAATTCATCCTTCGGGCAAGCAGAGTTGAGATCCCTGAAGTCGATACAGACTCGTATCTTCCCATTCTTCTTGGTGATAGGGACGACGTTGGCTACCCAGTCCGGGTGTTGTTCCTCATGGATGAAGCCACTGGTCAAGAGCTTGTCCACCTCCTGATCGATGGCATTCATGATGTCCGGGCGAAAGCGTCGCTGTTGTTATTTGATAGGTTTGGCATCTGGTAAGATGTTCAACCTATGCATCGCGATCTGTGGATCGAGACCCGGCATATCTTCGTAGCTCCAGGCGAAGACGTCAATATACTCTTTAGCCAGTTGGACTAAAGATTCTCGGTCTTCTCCCTCCAAGCTTTTGCTGATAAAGATGGGTTTAGAAGAAGACCCATCCCCGAGGTCGATCTGCTCGACTTCGTCTTCGGTGGGAGGTTCTCGTAACTCAAAACGAGACTCCCATTGTTCTCCTAGGCGTTGAGCCCAGGGTTCCTCTTCGAAGAGTTCCGGCGGTTGGTCTTCGCCTTCATCTTTCTGAGGTTACGCCGATGTCATGTTAGCTGACAGCACTTTCCTGAAGACAGATCCGATACTGGTATCGGAATCCCACGTCGATGCTTCAGACGAGTGGGAATGTTCTATGTCTTCTGCGTCTGAACTCTCTGGAGTTGATGGCGGCGTGACATAGCCTAACCCCCATCGAGTCCGATTATAGTAATCCTGTGGCTTTCCATTGGGCATCGAAAGCCGGACAGGGAGATGCCGACCCTTGTCGTAGTTTAGGCCTTTATTGCTTTTCAGGTCGTAGCCCATCTTTTGGATGATGCGCTTTGCCGTATCCGTGTACCGATAGACTTGTACTCTGCCGGTATCAGGTTCGGGCTCGATTGACGGGAGGTCCTGATGACGCTCGACTTTGCCCGAGATGATGGTGCCTTCGTCTCAGCTTCGTGGGGGGATTATGAAGACTCCTTGAGACGGGACCACTCGATTATGGTGGACGGTCGTTATTTGTGTTTGCAACGACCGTAGAGCGTTATCTAATGTATACATGGCATTCCAGTGTGGAAGACAAGAATAATTGAAAGACACTTTATTATTGATAAAGTACGAGATTTTATCCCGTGGGATTACATTGTCGAAGGAGGGTGCGTCTACATCAGCAGAGATATATTTGCCAAGCTCCTCATCTGTAAGCACTGGGGCCGGGTCAGGAGAGTCCTCCACCGCTCTGACTTTGGGGTCTGAGAGGGTTATGTGAGCCCTCTCCGGCACCTTGGATGACTGCGGCGGCTTGCCTTTAAGACGCACCTTGAGAGGTGCCTCGGTTGCGCCTCTGATGAGTGGCGCCTTCCCTTGTAATTTTACCACCAGGGGAGCCGCTGTTTGAGGTGGCTTTCCCTTGAGGCGTATCTTCAGGGGAGCTTCGTGAGTCGGTGCTTTCCCTGATAGCTTGATGCTCATTGGAGGCGCCTTCTGGGGAGGCTTGCCCTTCAATCGGATTTTCAAGGGGGCGTCGGGAGTCATTTCGGGCTCCAAGTCCGGCTCTGTTGCCGTCTCTGCTTCATCATCGGCGTCGTTGGCTTCCTCCTCGTCAAGTAGCTTGTACAAGTCGGAATCGGTGAAGTAGGCCTCAATCCCTTTGAAGGGATCGATATCCGCAAACTTCGTCCGGATGACGCCGTTGGTGGATACATATTTTATGCATTGGTGGAGCGTGGAGGGCACCACCATGTACTCATGTAACCATGGTCGTCCGAGTAAGATGTTGTAGTTGACCTCGGCATCTACCACATAACAAGTCACCTCAGTTTTGAGGCTGCCGATGTGACACTTCAGCCGGATCTTGCCCAGTGGCTCGCTCTTGCTAGCGTTGAAGCCACTGATGGTCGTATTGGAGGGCGCCAACCGGTACATTGGGATCCCCAGCTTTGATAGCAGCGCCTTTGGAATGATGCTTAGGAAGACCCCGGATCGATCTGAATCCTGCTCACCTTTACCGAACCGATGTACCCTATGAAATACAACGGTCGGTTATGTCGGTGATGCTTGAGCAGCATGTCTTGTTGGGTGAAAGTTATGTTTGGGATAACTTCATCCGCACAATGACAGTGTGCACAAGTAGTTGGGAGGTCTTCAGGCTGCTTGATTTGACTGAGAAAGGATTCGGCATCCTTCAGAGCTTCGCAGAGAGCTTCTCGGGAGTCCTTGGAGAGACACAGGAGCTCGAACAAAGACAAGCGTGCAGGAGTACTGGCCAGTTGTGCCAGAATGTCAAAATTGTGGGGCTTGGCTAGCCCCGAAGTATTTTCTTTCCGCAGAGGTCTGTCGAAACGGGCCTCCACTTGCTTTTGTTTATTGGCTGCTGAGGGCTTGGATGGACCCTCCTCAGGGATGGTGCCAGGAGGCACCACTTCGGCGGCAGCTTTACCGGGCTGGGAGTTCTGTTGTGCACGCGTCTGCACAGGAAGCGCCTCTTCCGTTGAAGAAGAGACCGTGCGGCAAGACTTGATCTTCCTGCCTTTTGCTTTGGAGGTAGGGCATACCTCCGGTTGAGTTACCTCGGAGACGAGGTCGGGGTGAACCCAGAGGACCTCTCCTCGAGATGTGGTGAGTGGGACAAGTCCACTCACATTGTCACGGGTGGGTGGCAAGTTCACCACCTCCATTGTCGCCTTAGGGATGGGGACGACGCCATCTTGTGTGGTAGTCGGCGGCAAGGTGCCGAACTGAAGTGACACCACATTAGCTGACACCGTCTTCTCTTCGTAGTCGACGGAGATTACATCCGCATTGATCATGCACTGGATGTAATTTTTGAGGACGTAGCAGTCCTTGGTCGGGTATCCGACAAACCGATGGTAGTGACAGTACCTCGGGTTGTCCACTTTTCCGACTTCATCGGGCCGCTTCGGGTCCGGAAGCTTGATCTTGTCACCCTGCTTCAGTATCTCAAAGAGTTGCAGGGTGTCGTCATCATTGAATGAATAAACCTCCTTGGGTCTCGGTGCCAGTGGAGGCTTTTGAGTAGGCGCAGATGCGCCCTTCGAGGCATTAACAGTCAATGCCTGTTTTCCCTTTGTTTCTCGTCCGGAGTTGTTGATTGCGGACTTTTTCCCCTTATCGTCAAAGGCGGGGAAGCTAACACCCAGAAGACGTGCATTGGCCGCCTTCTTCTCTGCAGCTTCAGCTTCGATGATTAGGGAGCTCCAGTCGGGAGGGGGAGTAGAGTTAAGCCAGAGCTTTACTGCAGGCAGCATGTTCATACTGCAAGCGGAGAGAAGCGCATGCTCCGGCATGCCTGGAGGTAGCCTGAAGCAGGCCTGACGGAAGCGTTCGATGAATGCCCGAACCGTTTTCTTGTCCTTCTGGCGTATCTCAATGAGAGACGCCATCGTCATGTCCTTCCCACCGTCGTAGAAGCGGTCGAGGAAGAGGCGTGTCAGGTCGTCGAAGGACGATATGGAATTATCGGGAAGGCTGCAGTACCAGTCATATGCCACCCCTTTCAGGGCCCCAACAAAGATGCTGGAGAGAAGCACGTCCTCCTTCGGAAGATGCCCTGTCTGCGACTGGAAGTACGTCAGGTACCGTCGTGGAGAGTCCTTCCCGTCATACGGCGTGAGTGTTTGTGGTTTATACTTTGGGGGATAAACCACCTTGTTCCACTCAAGGGGATAAGGCTGGGGGATGCCCATCTTCTGGCGCTCCTCCTGCCTGTTCTTGGACTCGAAGCGCTCCCGCAGATCTTTGATCATTTCGACCACGTCCTCCGTGGAGCTAGGAGTCGGGGAAGGAGGTACCACCTGGAGTGAAGCGTTTGAGGGCTCCGACGTCCGGGGTACTTCTGTGTCTGAGGGTGTCCGTTGGAGGGGCACACTCGACTCTCCATTGGCTCATGGGTCGGGACCATTTGAAGGTGTCCTGATCAAGGCCGACCGCATCTCAAACACTGCTTGAGTCAGTGCTTGTATTGAGGCAGAGAGGGTTTTGAGTCCTCCCTCTAGCGAGTCTATGCGCTGGACAATGTCCTGTGGCGGCGCATCAGTCTCAAGATCACCCCCGATCATGTATACTGTCATGACACGGCCGAAAGTGGATGGATTAGTTGAGGCTTCGCTCTCAGCCTCGCTCTCATGTGGGAGAGTCACTTCTCCTGGTGTTTGGCCACCCCCAGCCACATTCTGGAGTTCGTCTTCGACAGGCGCATCTGCAAGGGCCTGACTGCCCTCAGCTCTGTCTTGAAGGGCCTCTTCGTTTCCAGCACTACCCCCGGCGGTGTCCTGGAGGACATCGTCATTTTGAAGGGCTTCAGGGAGGCCATCTTCGCCTTGATGAAGATCCGCCGCAGCTGTGCTTTGGACATCTTCGTCTTCGGAAGGAGGCTCGACAAGGGTCTGGCTACCCCCAGCTTCCTCCAAGAACTTCTTCTTCGACCGAGTGCCTTCGAACACTCCAGAGGTCGAGACAGCTGCCTTGGTTTTCCTCGGCTGGCTTTTGGATGAAGACGAGGAATTGGCAGTCGTCTTTCGGACAGATGAGGAGTTGGAGATCACGTTGCATGAAGCAACCTTTAGCTCCTCTTCTGCTGACACCTTCGTCCCAAGGCGATGTCGGAGGGGTGTCGATGATTGTAGCCGTTGGAAGACCGACTGCTTTGGCGGGTACTGCCGTCTTGCAACAGCAGTTGATAGTGACCACTGCACAAGTGTGCCCCGTGAGAGGCGCATCGTGCTTGTTGGTCAACTCTCCTGACCGGCGCTTGTGAGTGATCACGTTGCGCAGGTCGTTGGAGGAGAGTGCTACCCTCACACCCCTCTCAGGCGCATGGCAGGGCCAAGCGCCGGGGTGGTCGGGTGAGTGCTGCGCCCCCTGATCTAATACCAAGCAGGCATCACGATCAGTAGTGGGGGAACCACAGCATTTGAAGTGACTTGAACGGACCTCAAACGCACAACCAGAAGAGGCGCGGGAGTTCAAGACCACTGAGTTTGCCTCTCTCGGCTTGGTTGTGCACGCAGTGCATGCGCCCAAGCGAGATGAGGACTTTGAAGGTCGACTCGTTGTCGGTGCAGAAGCACTTGAGTCAACCTTGTACAGCTTGCCATCGGCAGCGTGCGTGATTGTAAGCGCGTGCCTCTGGTCGGCTGCTGGCATAGCACGTTTGTGGCGCATGGCCCGTGCCGCCTTGGATTTCTTCGTACCAGCCCGCTGGGGCGCATAGTACTCAGCATCCAAATTCTCCTCGCCATTATAGCGAGTGAGTCTGTCAAAGACAGAGGCTCTTTGTGGCGCATCAGAAGTGATGTGCGGGGCATTGGCTGCGCCCCTGCTCCGTCGACGTATCTTCCTCGCCTGAGAGGAAGATGGCTGGGGAACGTGGTCAGCCGCACGCTTCCCCGAGAGATGCGCTGCATCAGCGGGCGCACCTTGACTGCTGAGGACGTCAGCAGGAAGGGAAGGCTGGACGGGCGCATCTCCTTCAACGGTGGTGCCCGAGGCGTCGACTTTGCGCACCCAGACTGCGCGGGTCTTCTTCGGCTTCGACAGCCGCTTCGAAGGACTCGCACTTCCTTCAGAAATGAACTCCTCGTACGCCTGTTGATTGAGGCGCACTACCAGCGTCTTGTGGAAGGAGCCCACCTTCACGTCGTCGGCCTGTGACACGACTTTCTCGGTAGAGGAGAAAGAAGTCCCCAGCAGAGTCGCCAGCTTGTTTGCCATTAAAATTGTTTGATTGAAAACTTTAATACAAACAGAACAGTGTTACAATATAGGACTTAGATGTAGTCCTAGGAGTACACTTTTGTTTAAGCTGGGTCCTTAGTGCCAATGGAGCGAGTGGTAATGCGTTGACTCCGTTGACCGGCTGACGACGGTTATCGGTTCTTTGAAGGTGTTGATTGCTCTGGGTGCTGGAGCTTGCTGAGAGGAGGAAGACGTTGAGTGTCTAGAACTGCCTCTCCAGTGATTCTCTGTTGTGGATTCTCTCTGTGTTATGAGTCTTGTGTGTGTGTGAAGGAGATGATCCTTCTATTTATAGTTTTGCAGGCTGGCTGCTCATGCGCGTATGTAGGATGCGCCGGTGTGGGGACGCCACGTGGAGGTTGCTGATGGAGGCGCATGGATGCTGCGCCCTGATCGAGGGGGAGAACTCTTCATACTGCTGTTGTGAGCCGGCACGTAGCAGAGAGAAGATCTTTCCGTTGCTGAAATCTTGGATGAGTTGAGTCAAAGGACACGTGTCGTCGACTCATGGTTCGAAGATCTCGGATTTGGTAGAGAGGAGTGATCTGGTGGGCTGCGCCTTGGATTGGGCGCAGGAGGAGGCTGCGGCTCATAACCTTTAGAAGTTACAAACCATTTGGGGCGCATGGCTTTTGAGGCGCATGCAGGCGACTTTCCTTCTGTCTTTCGGGATCAGAGAGCAGTCTGAGGCGCATGGCTTTTGAGGCGCATGCTGATTTGGACGCATGACCGTAGAGGCGCATGCTGATGGTGGAGTGGCCACGTGGCAGTAGCCGTCGAAATAAAGTCATGATGATGCTGACGTTGTCGATGCTTCGTTTTCTGAAAAAAAGCTGTCAACTGTTCAGACTTTGGGAGGCGTGCTGCCAACTCTGTCAGTTCAGCATTTAATGTTGGTGACGTTCGATGGACAGCTGAGTGGGCGCGTCGGTTGGCGTTCCACTCGGTATGGAGATGTGTGGGGGCGCACCCTCTGTAATGCGCCGAGTACTGTAGGGCGCGTCTGTGTGATGCGCCTGATGCCGAAGGGCACGTCCGTGTGATGCGCTGTCTGACTGGCGCATCGGACATGTCTTTTAATGATGCGGCCGTCTCGCTCTTCGAGTGCTATAAATAGCCGTTTGGCTGAATTCGAGGCGTCCGGTTCATCCATTTAATGCAAATTCATTGCACGAAATTCGGAGAGCCATCCACTTGGCACGTGGGTTTGATCTGCCCGGCCTATAAATAGTGGCATGGAGAGAAGGTTTGCTTCTCATTCCCTCACGTACTTCCAATATGAACTTGAACATGCGGGTGCATTCTGTTGACGAAGTGCTCCCGAGGGTGAAGATGAGACGCTGTGTTGTCTTCGATGCACTTGAAGGTGACTGTTACATCCAAAAGACGGAGTCGAGGGCTTCCGAGGCAGGCGGAAGGTGCCTGTTGCATCCAAAGATAGGGATGCTCGGGCCTCGTCTCCGTTGTTCGGGAAGAGCCGTAGATCGGAATGGCGGTGCTAGGCTTTCTCTTCCTTCAAAGTGGGTGTCGCCCACTCTGGTTGTGTTGAGAGCTTCCTTGTGCCATGATTTCGATCACGGTCTTCCTTGGGCTTTGGAGGCTCTTTCGAAGCCTCCCCTGGCCACAGCTTTGCCGTGCTCCTCTCTTCCTTGGTTCCAGCCAGAGGGTTAAATGCTTTGTGGAAGCACTTATCCGGTGATCCTGGCTGGAAGAGCGGCGCATAACTGGGCTCTGCTCGGCCAGGTGAGCCTGGCTGGAAGAATTTGGCTGAAGGGATGCACATAGCTGGGCTGGATGCACATAACTGAGCTGCTGAAGAGATGGCGGGATGCGTCTGGATGGAGGCGCATAGTATCTGCTGTGCCTCACTGGTGGCGCATGGTGATGCTGCGCCTATCTGGAGACGCATGGTGGCCGCTGCGCTTATCTGAAGGCGCATGGTGGCCGCTGGCTGTAGACTTAGGATCTTTCCTTTGTAGAAATTCTCCTTTGTACAACCTTTTCTAGACATGTAATAGACTTTTATATATAAAATGAAAAGTCCTTCTTCAAATGTCTATACTTATTGACTTTGCTGTGAAGTTCTTCGTCTGAGTTCTAGCGCATGTAGTGTCTGGCGCATGGGCTTTCTGGTTGTGAAATTCCATGCTTCTATACCTACCACCACCATCCTTTATATATTCCACCTAACTCTCTCTCTCTTCATTTATTCTTCTCCTTCACTTCTTCTTCTCCACCATTACTCTTCCACCTACCAGGAAAGAGAGCTAGGCAAGTGCAACTTGCTTCATGGAGGAATTCTATTTTTTTTTGTTCCATTGTCTTCCTCATGAGATTCTAAGACACTTTAGTACTTGGAAATTTTCATTTTGATGGTTTATTTCTAGTAGATCTAAGTTTATGCCATTTTCGGATTTCTCGGGTTTTGATCTACCAAATTTTATTATTTTTATATTTTGATCGTTCCATGTTGGAGAGAATTCAATTTCATGCAGTTTTGGCTTTTGTTTCGCTTGATTTCGACTTCGGATGAGGAAGTTATGGCCAAAAGTATTTGGTTCATCTCTATGTTCATCCGCAGCACAGCAGCATGTCGCAGTTGGCGCATATGATGTCGCTGTAGGTACATATTGCAGTTGGCGCAAATGATGTCGCTGTAGACGCATGTCGCGGTTGGCGTATATGATGTCGATGTAGGCACATGTTGAAGTTGGCGCATATGATGTCGCTGTAGGCGCATGTCGCAGTTGGCGCATATGATGTCGCTGTAGGCGCACGTTGCAGTTGGCGCATATGATGTCGCTGTAGGCGCATGTCGCAGTTGGCGCATATGATGCCGCAGTTGGCGCATATGATATCGCTGTAGGCGCATGTCGCACTTGGCGCATATGATGTCGCTGTAGGCGCATGTCGCAGTAGGCGCATATAGATGTCGCGGTTGGGCCGCATGAGCCGTATGTCGCAGTTGGCGCATATGATGTCGTTGTAGGCGCATGTTGCAGTAGGCGCATATAGATGTCTCGGTTGGACCGCATGGGCCGTATGTCGCAATAGGCGCATATGGTGTTGCAGAATAGGCCGCATAAGTCTATCTTGGCTATTTCTAAACTGTTATATGTCCAAATTGACCGAATTATGGCTCGAATTTCTCCTAACTCCCAACGTAAAAGTTTTAGATCTTTTCCTTGGCATCAGGAATATGTCACTAGTTATTTTATGCAAGCTTCTCTCGTTCATGATAATGTGAGAATAGAATACGATAGTGGCCCGCTGTGGCGCACTCTTAACAAGTAAGCTGACATGATATATCTCGGCATGCTGTTACGACAGCTAGCCTGACATGACAAGTATGGAAGATCTGGACACCGTGAACGATTGTGTTTGTATAACTAAACTGGTACTGTCTTGCATCATGTCTAGGATGGGGAACCCTGAGTACCACGGTCAGGGGTACCTATTGAATTCAACTAAGGCTAATAACTAGAATAATCCAGTAGTCATGAAGAGGTTTTTCAGCTACAGGCAATTCCGTTATCTGGGCGCATTAAGTGGACTTGTAGCCTACCGACGAGTAGGGCACATTTCCAGCACACAGTCATGTGGTGCACCCTTCATAAACGGACATTCGACCCGGATAACCGGATGGTCTGCAGGGCTTGTGGCTGTTGGGATAATCTCATTGCATCTTGCTAGTAACTAGGCTGTAATAACCCTAGTTAGTTAAAAGTATCAAGCCGTACTCTTGATTGGCCGTGATTGATTGAATGGATTTTATTTCAGCATAGTCTTATCCTGATCCTGTACAAGATTGTGACTTGACATGATTACTTATAACAATAAAGATCAGGGGACCAGTTCTGTTCAGGCGAAGGGTTACAACCCCGGTCCTTGTTTGGTTTAAGGATTGTAACATGGCTCCCGGAGCAGTTTCGTGTCCTCTTTTCGTTTATTGTCTTATTACACCCCATGCCATGCCCGTCATATTTTACCTTACTTCAACAACATGATTAATTATTTATTCCAGCCTTAGCAATAAAGATCAGGGGTCCACTTCTGTTCAGGCGAAGGGTTACAATCTCGGTCCTTGTTTGGTTTAAGGGTTGTAACCTGGCTTCCGGAGCAGTTCTGTGTCCTCTCTTCGTTATTGTCTTCTCTGTACCAATAGTATTTGAGACGGGTTTCTATTCAGGTGAAGGGCTGCAACCCCGGTCCTTGTTTAGTTTAAGGGTTGTGACCTGGCTACTTGAATGGTTTCCTCGTACTCAGTTTACTGTTGTTATCTCTATTAATATCAGTTCTTTATTTATTATTTATCCTTAATATCTTTTGTGATTATGCTGGTTTTAGTTCCTAAGTGAAGCCTCCTTTGTGGCACTTGCTCTTTCTGGGGTCTGACCCAGCTGGTTTTGTATGGCCAGATATCGGAGCAGCACCAGAGGATCCACCTGTCTTCCAGCCAGATGGTGACCACCAGGCGTAACCCTGGCAACGAGTGGATTTCTTTTTGTCCTCCCACTTTATTGTAAAATTATTCTTTTGAGGCGTTTAGCCGGCGAGCACGTGTTAGCTCGTATTGCACCTTAAATTACTGTCCGCCTACGGGCTGTAACATGATTGACAAATCCTAGGGTTGATCATGTATTGACTAAAACTCTTGCTAGTCTTGACATTTTGTACGACTAGCTTCATGATCATCTGAATATGTAATGTATGGGACGTCTTGCTATTATATATTTGGTGCTCTGACATCTTGTAACTATTATTGCTTGTTTGTGATTGAGACAATAGGCTTGTTCATGACCATAGGAGACCGTTGGCTTGTAGTTAAACCCTCATGTATCTAGACAGTCGTGACCGTATAGCGAGGTGGGTTGCACTTCAATATACGTAGCTGGCTATGTACGCCCCCGCTCTCCAGTATTCTGGTTCTGGGGCGTTACATAGTTTTAGTGGTGGCCCATGCAGGTCTTGAAAATCAAGATATGTGAGGGTTTACCGAATAGATGTCTCAATCAGTACTCGCCCTTGATCTCTGCTCGTATCTTCTGAATCCCTGTAATCTTGACCTGATCACACGCTTGTATCGTTGATCTGTCCTGGTCCTTCCTTATTGTTCCCTATGTCGTCTTCTTCAGCGATATTGTTCCTGGACCTACCGATCAGCAAGGAGAAGCACCTCCCGTGGACCTGCAGCAACCTGGGGATCAAGCCCAGCATTCAGGAGTAGCCTCCAGAGTCATGCCTACCGGAGGAGAACCCCCAGTTCAGCCCGTCCAGCCTGCAGAGCCTGATGATGGCACTTTGGTGGGTCTTATCAGGTCCCTATTAGCTTCCCAGGATCGTCACGGAGATGCCTTGCACCAGGCGGTGGCAGATGCTTTGACCAGAGGAGGTCATCAGGGTAATAGCGCGGCCAAAAGCTTCAAGCGCTTGAACCCTCCCTTCTTCGACGGCAGTGAAGATGCGATCACTGCAGATGCATGGCTTCAGGACACAGAGGTGATTCTAGAAGCAGCTAGGACTCCAGAGAATGAGAAGGTGGCCGTGGTGCGCCTACAGTTATTGGATCTTGCCCGCAGCTGGTGGGCAGCACAGCCGAGGGATTGGTGGCCCCTATTTCATGGGCAGTATTCAGGAAGAGATTCCAGACTAAGTATTTTGATGCTATAGCTCGGTACGATCTACAGACGAGGTTCACCAATTTGAAGCAGATGGACAGGACGATCGATGGATATGCGGTCGAGTTCTCCAGGCTTAGTCGGTTTGCTCCCACCTTGGTGGCGATCGAGTTCGATAGAGCCCAGCGGTTCCAGCAGGGGCTCCACCTAGAGATTTTATTGGCGGTAGAGCAGTTTGAGCATCTGACTTTTGATGCAGTATTGAGAGCAGCCGGAGGCATGAGTATACCTCCCAGAGGATCGTGGATAGGACCGAAGGTCGAAAGCGATCCCATAGCCAGATGAATCAGTCTTCAGCACCAGCCCCGGCAGCCAGGACTTTGACCATTGGAGCTCCGAGGCGGGCGGCCTCAGTGACGTCGGTTCAGCATTCTACCCCGATGCACCCTCAGCAGCAGAAGCAGAAGCAGTCTTCCGCAGTGGGATGTTCACACTGTGGAAAGCCAGGGCATGTGGTATCAGAGTGTCACAGAGCACAGGGTTTGTGCTTGGTTTGTGGTGCCCCGGACCACAGGGTTGGGAACTGCCCGAACAGGGGGAGTTCATCGACCTTCTCTAGTCCTTCAGTTAGAGGACCAGCACCAGTCCAGCAGCCGCAGCAGCTACAGTACCCGTTCCCGAGGCCATTGCCGACGCAGGCCCAGGCGTTCCAGCAGCAAAGACCACAGCAGTATGCCTAAGCCCAAGCCCTGATCCAGAGCAGGCAGAGGAATTTCCAGTAGAGGGGACCCACACCCAGAGGGCATGGTCAAGTGCTGGCTTTGACCATGGGAGAAGAAGGAATAGCACTAGGTGAGGTAGTGGCAAGTACTATTCTCGTCAACACCTTTCCAGCTTCAGTATTATTTGATTCTGGTGCCTCGTATTCATTTATGTCTGCACGATTCACGACACGGGTAGGATTGGAGCCCGAGTCATTATCAGTGAGGCTCAATATACTTACTGGTAATAGACTTGTGGGAGTAGATAGAGTGTTTTTCTCGTGTCAGATCGTAGTTAGCAGTGGAGAATTCCCCGCTAGATTGATAGAGTTTTCGATGGCCGATTATGATGTGGTCTTAGGGATGGATTGGTTGAGGGACCAGTATGCTAGGATAGACTGCCACATTGGCAGGGTTGTTTTTAGCATTCCAGGCGAGCCGGAGTTTTCCTTCTCCCGAGGCGAAGTTGAACCTTCTCCTCCCGTATTGCGGATGGCAGTAGCAGCAGTGCAGTTACCTCGGATAGTCGAAGAGTTTTCAGATGTTTTTCCAGAAGAGCTTCCAGGAATGCCGCCGGAGCGAGAGATCGAATTTACCATCGACTTGATTCCCGGGACAGCCCCAGTGTCAGAGAGGGTCTACAGAATGGCGCCGTCAGAATTGGAGATCTTGTACAAGATGATTGAAGAACTCAGAACCAAGGGATTCATTCGTGCTAGTGGATCGCCTTGGGGAGCCCCGATGCTTCTTGTAAAAAAGAAGGATGGTACGTCCAGATTATGTGTAGATTATCGTACCTTGAACTCAGTAACAATCAAGAACATATACCCTCTCCCGAGGATAGATGACTTGTTTGATCAACTCAAGGGGGCGTCAGTATTTTCAAAGATTGACTTGCGTTCAGGGTACCACCAGATCAGAGTCAGAGAGTAGGACATCCCGAAGACAGCATTTAGATCGAGATATGGGCATTAGGAGTTCCTTGTGATGCCATTTGGAGCAACCAATGCGTCGGCAGTATTCATGGACCTCATGAATCGTATTTTCATGCCTTATTTGGATCAGTTCATGATTGTATTCCTAGACGACATCCTGGTCTACAGCAAGAGTGAGGCAGAACATGAGCAGCATCTCCGAGTTGTCCTCCAGATTCTCAGAGAGCACCAGTTGTATGCCAAGTTCAGTAAATACGAGTTCTGGCTCGATCGTATTTCGTACTTGGGTCATATCATCACCAGAGGAGGAGTGGAAGTGGATCCCCAGAAGATCGTGGCTATCGAAACATGGCCAGTGCCCAGCACAGTTGCAGAAGTTCGCAGTTTTCTTGGATTGGTCGGCTACTACCGACGATTTGTTTCAGACTTTGCTCGGATTTCAGCACCATTGACCCAGTTGACCCGCAAGGATGTACAGTTTTCTTGGACAGCAGAGTGCCAGGATTCTTTTGAAAAGTTGAAGCGAGGCTTGATGACGGCCCCCATTCTCACGCTTCCAGATGGAACCGAAGGATTCTCAGTGTATTGTGATGCTTCGGGCAGAGGTTTAGGATGTATTCTGATGCAGCATGGGAAGGTAATAACTTATGCGTCACGACAACTTCGTGATCATGAGAAGAATTACCCAACCCATGA
>JANAVB010012125.1:0-25822 GCA_029216955.1 Iris pallida
AACACCTGGGTTGCTCTTGAAACGACTCAACATTCCTACGACGAAAGCTAGTCAGGCCTTGTGGCAGTAGTAGCATACATCAAACTCCTGATTACGCTTGCAAACTCCAACTGCCTGACGCTTTCTCCTGAATTAGGCTTCAGCTTCATCACACACCTGTACGGCGTATCGATCCCTGGAAGATCCTGATACCTATAACGAGTGATCATTTTCTCAATATAATGAGACTGTGACAGCGCTAGTCCAGTGTCTGTCCGGATGATCTGGATCCCTAAGATCACATCAGCTTTTCCTAAGTCCTTCATACTGAACTTGTTCGAGATGAATTTTTTTGTCTCCGTAACACAGCTCATATCTTTACCTAGGATAAGCATGTCGTCCACGTACAGACAAACGATCACACCTCTTCCATTAGCGAACTTCGTGTAAACAAACTTGTCCGTCTCGCTGAGCATGTAGCCATTTGAACTTATAACTTTATCAAATTTCTCATGCCAAATCTTGGGAGCCTATTTAAGATCGTACAAAGATTTTACCAACTTGCAGACTTGTCTTTAAGACCCTTGACGACAAATCCCTCTGGCTGTTGCATGTAAATTTCTTCGGTCATCTCGCCATTTAGGAAAGTCATTTTCACATCCATCTGATGTATCACCATCTTATGTATTGTTGCGAGAACAATCAACATTTTGATGGTGGTCATCCGGACTACTGGAGCACACCTGTCAAAGTAGTCAATCCCCTGCTTCTGAGAAAATCCCTTGGCTACCAACCTAGCCATAAACTTGTCAATAGTTTCGTCTGCTTCATCTTCTTCTTGAAGATCCATTTGCATCTGATGGATTTCGCTCCTTCAGGAAGATCAACCAACACCCAAGTGTTATTTAAGGTGATGGAATCAATTTTATTGTCAATTGCCACCTTCCAGAAAACCGCATCTCGGGTCTTCATCGCCTCATCATAGGTAAGCGGATCTGCTTTCATATGATAGGTGACAAAGTCACTTCCGAAGTCCTTCGGCCTCCTCACACACTTAGCTGACGGCTCAGCTAGTTATGGTTCAACCGTTGTTTCAACAACAACATCTTCTTGGACTACTTCTTCATTGAAGACTTCAGTTTTCTGCGCACCCTCATTGTTCTTCAGTATATCCGTAAGAACAATATTCTTCTGCCTTGCAAATTTATCTTCAAAATATTCTGCGTCACGAGATTCAATGATATGATTTGACTCAATATCAAGAAATTTCCGAGCATCACTCTTCTCGGCATACCCCAAGAAGATCGTCTTAGTAGTCCTTGTCCCAAGCTTCTAAATCTTCAGATATGGAAGCTTGACATATGCCAGACACCCCCATACTCGAATGACATTCAAGTTAGGTCTGACCTTGAACCAGAGTTCATGAGGAGTAACGTCTGAAGTTGAATAAGGCACTCTATTTAAAATAAAAGTGGCCGTCAATGCAGCTTCTCCCCAGTAGCACTTAGGAAGACCCGCAGTCAACAACATTGAGTTAATCATTTCTGTTAACGTTCTGTTCTTCCTCTCTTACTCTGTTTGATTGAAGAGAGTACAGAGCCGTAGTCTCATTAACAATTCCATGTTCTTTACAGAACGATGCGAATTCATGAGACCTGTACTCCCCACCTCGATCACTTCTTATTCTTTTGAGTTGTTGTCCAGTTTGCCGTTCAGCTTCGGCCCTAAACTCCTTGAACTTCTCGAATGCTTCGTCTTTAGCCTTCAGCAAGTAGACGAACGCATACTTTGAGAAGTCATCGATGAAAGTTATGAAATACTTCATCCCTTTTGTAGAGAATTGTTTGAAGTCACAGATACCAGAGTGTACCAACTCCAGAAGATCTGTACTTCGATTAACCCGAGAAAAGAGTTTCCTTATGATCTTCGTTTGAGCACACACTTCATATTCTCTACCTTACCCCCACACTTGGAGATAAGTCATAGACTAGATATTTTGTTTATTCGTTTACAATAAACATGTCCTAGCCTATTATGCCATAACTCAAGAGTATAAGCAGAAGGAGTGATTGTTTTAATTACATTAGACTGATTTACAAGCTGAATTTTGAACATTCCTTCGGTATAAAAGCTTTCCTGAAATATATTCCCTTAATAGACATCACTATCTGGCCAGCATTGATGTCCATCCTGAGGCCTACATTGCAGAGTAGGCCTCCAGAGATCAGGTTTTGGCGATAGCAGGTACATGCTTCACTCCTTGAAGCGTCAGAGACTTGCCAGAAGTCAACTTCAACAGCACCGTCCCGATCCCGAGCACTTCAGCTTGTGCCTGGTTCGCCACCATAAACACTTCAGAAGTAGATGTGTAGGTGGTGAACCACTCCTTGCTGGAGCAGACATGGCAGGTGGCTCCAGTATCTACCCACTAGTCAGAGTCAGTCCCTGCCGCATCAACCTGCGCAATCATAGCAACAATGTCAGTGATCATAGATACCTTACTAGGCTCTCCTTGCTCTGATTGCTTGGTCTTTGCTTTGCATTCATTCTTGAAGTGGCCCTTCTTGCACACTTGAAACAAGCCAAATGAGACTTTGGCTTCTTTTGCTTTAACGAAGTTCCCTTGACTTTCAGATTGTCAGAGTCCTTTTCTTGCTGTGGGAAGCCGTATGCTTTTCCCTTGGTTTCCTTGTATGAACCAGATTGGCGTTAACCAATTGCTTGGACAGTGCGTCCACCTTCAGTTGAGCCCTCATCTGGTCTTCAACATAGATTTCCTGCAAGAGATCTTCAAGACTGGTCTCAAGCTTCTTCCTATGCATGTTTGCATAGAACTTACTCCACCCAGCGGGGAACTTCGAGATAATCCCTCCAACAACAAACTTGTCGGGAAGGGGCATCGCCTCGTCTTCCAGCTTCTTTCGCAGCTTTAGGAATTTCTTCACCTGCGACAACATGGACTTCTCGTCCTCAAAGAGCCATTTGTGATATTTTTCAACCACAAATATCTTGCTCCTATTTTTGTCTTCTTCGTACAGTTTCTCCAGAGAATCCCAATGTCTCTGGCAATAGTCTTCTTACTATAGGATTCTGCTAAGGAATCCTCCATAGCATTCAGGATAAGCAGCCTGCAAATGCTATTCTCCCTTATCCACTTGGTCTGAAGTTTAGTAGCCGCAATAATTGCAGCAACAGACCCAGTATCTGGAATAGTAGATTCCTCTTCAAGAAGCACGTGATCAACGTCTCTAACTTGAAGAGTGAGATAAACCTTCCTCTTTCAGACTTGATAATGCTCTCCATCAAACTTTTCTAACTTACAAAAGTCAGTATTGAGGAGTGAAGCATTAAAGTTTTCCATCGTAGCAATATAGCTTTGAGATTATTATTGCCGGGACACAATTTTTCGATAGAAAACTGAGAAGATAAAACAATTGTAAAAACAACGTTCCAATGCAACACTTCTAGGAAGGTTGTGTAAGTTTAACGAAGATCTAAAAAGATTTAGTTACAGCAACATACGTTATTACGAGAATCTAAAAACATTTCGTAATCCACAGCAGCGAAGAAGATGACAGGCGATTGATGGATGAATATCCTGCTGGGGTGAATGATTACTATTGCTCAAAGCTATATTTACCCCACACGAATAGCTTCCAGGAACCAGCAAGTTCTTCGGAGAACTTTGGAACACTCCTGCTCTTCTGACTCCAAGGATCGTACACGGACTCCCGTACAAAAGCAAAGCTGGTGCAAAGCTTCTCTTCTCTCACAGCTTCTGTTTTACTTGTGTTAAGAAACACTTGTAAACTCTTTTAAATTTCTGTGTAATCTTCTGTATATGTCCTGTGGAGAAATGAGACCTTATATAGGCCTGAGTGGCAACTGCCCGGTTTCCACAATGTTCGGGACATGGTAAAAATTACTCCGAACGTGCAGTAACCGCACAGATCATGCACAGGCACGATCTGTAGCAGGTTGTGCCACTCGCGCACCCCGTACGCCTTGCACACCGCGCACAGAATGTCACGACCCGCACCCGTATTTCGGATACGAGACGTGTCCAAGTCCAGCCTACGCCGCAGTGTCGGCGGTAGAATGCTGTCTAGTATATATACAAGTCACAGAGTCTATGAACTAATAAGGCAGTCTAGATCTCATCCACAGAATATGATACAATCCACTAACACAAATGAAACTGAATAATGAATGATAATATAAATGGAGTATCAAGTTTATCAAGAATTTTTCGTTACGTCCGGTGGACATAAATCCACAAAAAGGGTCCTGAAGTCCTATATGTTGTCTGTAACTGCCTTTAATTAGTTCTAGAAAATTCCTAATGTCTCGATCATAATATGTCTAAGAAAACAGGGTGTCAACTTTGAAACTGTCCTGTTTGAACAAGTTTTTCATCAATTTCAAGTTGGTATAACTCAAAATCCTGATTGATTTCAATCGAACCAATTAATGGGGATTGTAGTGGGTCATTTCATCTATCCTTAGGAATTTACGAGATAGGAAACGATTGAGTATGCGAGAAGAAAACAGGGAAGGAAAATGGGTTACCTGGCTGACATGGCAGCTGTTGCCCGCGCGTGGCCGCGCGTGTCTGCCGGCCGGCGGTGGCCTGCGGCGGCACGCGTGTGTCTGCCGGCCGGCGGTGGCCTGCGGCGGCGCGCGCGTGTCAGAGGAAGCTGTGGTTGACGTCGTGGGGTTTTAGGTTAGGGTTTTTGATTTCCCATCTCCCTTTCCTCCGACTATATAGGTGCTATCGAACCAAACACAAGCGGGGGGGGGGGGGAATTCTTCTCGGGTTTCGTTCGATTTATGTTAACTGTGGGAAGTAAGGGTCGGGTTTGGGTGTTCTCGGTTGGGCCTGGGTTTGCACAGCTGTGAGTTGTTTGGTTGGGCTTTGTTTTGTGTGGAGAAGGTGGCTGGGCTGGGCTTTTGATTTAGGCTGGGCTGATTGCTTGGCCGGGCCATTCTGAATGGCTGGGCTTGGGCTCGGTTGTTTCAGGCCTTCAAATTGCTCCAACCTTTTATCATATATACTAATTACTATTAATGATCACTACAATACTAAAACTATGGTTTCTAATAAAATCATAATTACCATAATTATTATTATTCAATCCTTTTACTGAAGCCATTTTAATTAAAAATCATTAAAATGATTATAAAGATAAATTAATAATCCTTTAGCATAGAAATTTGTCATATGCTTCATATGAAACTCCAATCAAAAATAAATAAATAAATAACAATAAATAATAGTCATAATAATCTATAAATATATATTCTATTATAAGTAGTCCTATGATAATATATATTTTTTCCTGAGAACACAAGTAGTCGATAATAAAGATATTTTATATTAATTATATAATCAACAATAAATTCCTTCAATTTATCAACAATACCAATAACAATAATAATAATAATAACAAAATACAATAACCAATAATTGGAATTGCATCTACTTGAAATATGTCTACATGGGTGTATTTGATCTCACTACATGCCTACCCGGGTTCAGATTTGGTTCGGGTCCAGTTCGGACTAAATTGGTGCAGCCGGGTCTCCTACAAGTCCACTATATAATAATAGTTAAATAATTAGATTATTTATAGGGTCATGATAACTTAGCCTGGTTTTCCTAGTTAGGGCATCACTATGGCTCAGCCTTTCCTAGCATGGCTAGTACACTAGTCAAGGCATGCCACTGCACTATCTGTGCCATGATTCCTAGTCGTCTGGTACTTCAAAATTCAACCATGGCTAAAGTCATCTACCGTAATAATTAATTAAAATAATTATTTATAAATTCTAAAAATTACCATTTAAATCAAATAAATAATAAAAAATATTTCAAGCATTTTTGGGAAGGGGAGCTACACAGAACTCGTACTGAGCCACTTGCGCCACCTGTGCGTCCTATGCGCCCTACGCACCCTGCGCCACCCGCACAACTGGGTGCACACCTGTGCGCGCAACTAGGCGCACAACCTGGCCGTACAACCTGGACCGCACACCTGGCCGCGCAACCTAGCCCCAACCAGAGCCGCACAATCAGAGCCGCGCAACCTAGCCGCGCAACCTGGCAGCTCAACCGGCTGCGCAAGTGGCTCGCGCAACGAGCGCAACTTAAGCGCACTATGCGCCTAGCGACGATGCTGAAGTGCTAAGTGCAAAGTGTGCCAACAAAATGCCATATTACACGTCATGAGCCCATGAGCCCGAGTCCGTGTCCGAGTCCGAGTCCCTGAGCCCCTACGGGGCTGAGCTCCCATGGAAATAAATTTCCCAAGAGCAAAAAGCATGAATGCTTTCAATTGTTGATTTAGCCTTTTTTCTATAAGAAAAATAACCCCACATGGCACACCCATGTGCACCTCCGCACCACATGTGCATCTCTAAAAGAGCATAGCTAATATATAGAGATACAACTCCTTTGGCCTAGCCGATGTGGGACTAAAGTTCCAATATAAAAAGGCCATAACCCAGCAAGTATTAGCCTTGCAGCATACTTCAAACTGCAAAAACTATCAAAAGTTTCTAGACAAATTGTCCAAATTCTGTTATCATTAAGCATGCCAATGATATACTTGAAGCATATTATCGGGTCTGGGTTGATTCAGATTCGTGCACCGTGCAGAGCTAAAGTTGGCATTTTCGACGGTCCAGATTACTCCAGGACTTAGGTCAAGTTTAGGGGGATTTAATATTCAAATTACCCTATTTCTCTTTGGTTGATTGGGGCTACAAAGAGTTTTCTAGGGTTTGTGTCACGACCGCACCCGCTTTTTGAATACGAGACGTGTCCAAGCCAGCCTACGCCGCAGAGTCGGCGGTAGAACGCTGTCATGACCAAGATGCTCAAATCACAAATAACTGTATTGCTCATTCACACTTCTAAATTCATTACAACATTTATATTTAAAGAAAATACAATGTCTCACATATTTAATGAAATAATACCACTGCTATCTATATCTAGGTTTATGTCTGCAAGTACACCCGTATCTCCCAAAGCTAAGTGAATCCACGACTAACCTGAAAAATGTTGGCTTCCAGTCAGGAATGGAACAAGCACACAAACCGACGACAAATCGAAAACATAATAGAATTAAAAAGACATGAAAATAACATATGAGAGGTGAAAACTAGAAGATACTGATGACATGTCACAGAAGAAAAGGAAAAACAAATAATCCGTTGCTTTCAGGATCGTCCAATTGACTAGAGTCTATGTGAAGGAAATCGGATTTGGCAAAGAAGATAGGAATATAATTAGTCGTGATCAATGAGTCATAATCGAAAGAATTTTACGTAAATAATACATATAACTATTTTCAAAAATAATATTTAAAAACTAAAATTTATTTGTCAAAATATTTGGAAAATACTAAAAAAACAATCTTAAACAAAAGCCTCAAATTGTCAAAATATGATTATTTAGAACAAAAACTTATAGTTTAAACAAATAGAAAAATTATTATAGTAATATTTATAGGGTTTCTAAATCCTATTTTGAAAGTGAATGTAAGGCCCAAGCCTAATATTATTTTTATGTTACAAAATGATTTTTAGAGGATATTTAATATATATACCTATATATTTAATAAAACTATGAATAATAAATAACAACTGTTGTAATTCATTGTAATCATGGTGACTCTTCACCTTTGCAACTCCCAAATGACTTTTCATTTTGTAACTCCCAACCTCCCTCTTCCTATATAAAGAGAGGTTGGGATGGCTTGTAGTGACATTGAGATAGATTGATATACCATTTGAGAGGTTGAGCTAATTGTCCACAACACGTTATCAGCACTTTGCTCGTGCAACGCCGGAGACCCGACGTACCGCTTGCTTCTACGTCCGCCTACCGTTGCCCAACGCGCACTCCGTCGCTCGTCGCCGTTCCCGTGTATCCGCAATCGTCTTCCCACTTTCTTCCACCGTACGGTAAGAAAGAAAATTTAGATGCTAACATTTTTTTGGTAATGATGGATTTGGAGAGCCCCGGCGAGCACCTCAGTGCCATCTGTGCCCTGGCAAGCACCTCAGTAACATTTTTTTTATGTTATTCAATAATCGTTGTAACAGATGAATAATAAAATTGTATTTTTTCTTCTTGCTATTTTTTTGGCGTCGCTTCATTAGACGTCGGAAAAATAGTTGATATTTTTTTTTTGGTGCCGCTTGCTTAGGCACCAATTCTTTTGTGTGCTGTTGCTTGCTTATGTTGTACGTTTTTTTTTTAGCGTAATGGCGTAAAAAAAATTGAAAAATTGGTTTTGGCTATATAAACAAATTCTGGCACCGCCAAATTTGGGCCTCCCAAAATAATTTTTTTTTGGTTAATAATTTTTCAAAGGCAACGCTCATTTTGAGCACGCACTAAATTGTCACCTATTTTGCACAGTTCGCAAATAGCGTGAATTTCTTGAAAAATCTTATTTATTCTTACATTTGACAAAATTTTTACGAAGTCTCTCCGAATAGGCTCACCTACTTGGGTATGATGTCAGAAAGAACTTGGGGCTTGGTTCTTAAGAGGTCCCCGGTGACCCTCCTCCCCCATTTTCCCGCCTGGTCATATTCACGTAGAGCTACTGAAAGGGGTTGACCGAATATTATTTTTTTTTTGCTCAAATTGTATTTATAATTATGCATTTTTGCAAGAAAATTTATTGACCTCTCTATATCGGCCCGTCGATCGATATAAGATAATTTTTAAACAAAAATCGTTTTTTCAAAACCGTTGTTTTTATTTACGATTGTTTGTTGTTGCTTATACAAACCAAATCCATATAAACCTGTCGTTTTATATGTTGACTGATCAAGATTTTTTCTCCTGTTGTAGAAAAATGTCGATCAAGATTGATTTTCCCATCCTTGAAGCCTCTGGCAAGAACTACTTGGACTGGACGCAAGACATCCAGAACCATCTAGATGCGCAGGGCCTCTTGGACGTCATCTATAACGAGGAAGAGCGTGAAGTGGAAGTCACTCGCTCAATGAACGCCAAAGCGATGATTCTATTCCGCAGGCATTTATCTGACGCCATGAAGTCGGAGTTCATTGAAATCTCCTCGCCGAAGACGCTATGGGACTCTCTGAAAGAGCGCTTCGACCACCAGAAGACCATATGGCTACCTGAAGCACGCCATGACTGGTTGAACCTGCGCTTCCAAGACTTCAAGAGTGTAACTGATTACAACAATGAAGTCTGCAGGATTCGATCACTTCTCCAATACTGCGGTGAGATATTAACCGACAGTGATCTATTGGAGAAAACATACACCACATTTCCTTCAACTGACAACTTGCTCCAGAAGCAATACCGTCAGTCTAAGTTCACCAAGTTTCCCGAGCTCATCACCCAGCTTTTACTAGACGAGAAGAACAGTCTCATTTTAATGAGAAACAATAATTCTCGTCCTGCTGGAACAAAGGCAATTCCAATGCCTGATGCAAACGCTCTCCGTGGACCAAATCCACGGTGGAAACGAGACAAGGGCCAGTCGTCCCAGCCAAGGAATAGAGGCGAGTTTAAGTATCGCCATCCAAAGCGAGGTTCTAACAAGAACCAAGGACCTTTGACTCCTAGGCAGTCTCATGGTAAGAACCAACGGGCCAGTCGTCCCAAAGCGAGAGTGGAAGGCCAAGCACCTACTCTCTGCTATAAATGTGGTGCTTATGGTCATATGCAACGGACTTGCAGGGCGACCCCCCAAGAAGTTAATAACTATCACAAGGGGCGTCGGGCCGAAGCAAATCTGGTCAACGAGTACGAAAATCTAAATCTTGAGACCCCCGATTTTGTAGCAGAAATGGAAGAATAAATCTCCATTTTCTATCTATGTTTGATTTAAGTCATAAAACTTTTGGTGGTTTGTATTTTCTGTTTCTCGATAAATTAAAGTTCTATTTCGAGCACTTTCCTCAAACGTGTGACAAACTTTAATTTTCTTTACTTATAGGCATGGACCACGGGGCAGTGGATTGTCTGGTTGATAGTGGAACGACTCACACTATCTTGAGAGATAAATCATACTTTATCTCCTATACGCCTAAAGTAACCTCAGTGACAACCATTTCGGGACCCTCAACCCTTGTTCAAGGTTTTGGCAAAGCCCATTTTTCGTTGTCCAATGGTACTCCCGTTGAAGTATCAGAGGCCTTATATTCTCCAAGGTCCAGTCGTACCTTACTGAGTTTTAAGGATATTCGAGAAAACGGATTTCATGTTGAAACTGCTCGAGAACATGGCTTCGAGTATCTTTTCATTACCTCCACTCAGTACGGCCAAAAGCGTATCTTGGAGAAGTTGAAATGTCTTTCAAGTGGTTTGTATCTCACTACGATACAACACATCGAGAGTAATCTCATCATTCGCCGAGCGCCAGTTGATGAGAGGACTTTTATGCTATGGCATGACCGGCTGGGTCATCCGGGTCAAAATACGATGCTTCGCACTATGAATGCATCACATGGGCATCCTCTTGGAGGAAAGAATTTTGTTATAAATACGAAAAGCCTATGCCAAGCTTGCTCGATTGGGAAGACGAATCTCAAGCCACTCCATGTGAAACCTACGAGATTGGTTTCCCAATTCCTTGAGAGAATTCATGGAGATATTTGTGGACCAATCCAACCAACATGCGGACCTTTTAAATACTTCATGGTTTTGGTTGATGCATCGACTAGATGGTCACACGTAGTGTTGTTGTCCACACGAAACGCAGCGTTTCCTAAACTCCTCGCCCAGATCATTAAGCTAAGGGCTCACCATCCGGATTATCCGATAAAGTCTATTAGACTTGATAATGCCGCGGAGTTTACATCGAAGACTTTCGATGACTATTGCATGACTTTGGGAATAAATCTTGAACATCCTGTTGCGTATGTTCATACCCAAAATGGCCTAGCGGAAGCTTTTATAAAGCGACTGCAAGTGATAGCGAGGACCTTGGTTATGCGCACCAAACTCCCACTATCTGCATGGGGCTATGCAATTTTACACGCTGCAAATTTGGTCCGTCTGAGGCCCATGGCCACCCAACCACTTTCCGCGTACCAGCTGGTTACTGGATGTGAGCCTGACATCTCACATTTACGCGTGTTTGGGTGCCTAGTCAATGTTCCAATTGAGCCGATAAGGCGTTCAAAATTTGGACCTCAGAAGCGACGGGGAATATATGTCGGTTATAACTCCCCGTCCATCATTCGCTATTTAGAGCCCTTGACAGGCGATCTCTTTACCGCGAGACACGCGGATTGTGACTTTGATGAGGCAATCTTCCCGTCGTTAGGGAGAGAAATGCACGCTAACGTTGATGAGGAACGACGTGAATTAGCGTGGCATGTGCCCGCTTTTGCTCATCATGATCCCCCCTCTGCACATAGTGATAAGAAAGTACAGAGGATTCTAGGTCTGCAAGATATTGCAAATCAAATGCCAGATGCATTTAGCGACCTAGCAAAAGTCACGAGATCAATTATACCTGTTGCAAATGTGCCTGCAAGGATAGACGTCCCTGAGAGACGCCATGTTCCTGTGAAACATGTTGCTCCGGTCGAACCCGCCGAGCAAAGGACGCTGCCATCGGCCGTCCAGTCCGCCGCTATTCCCAAGAAGAAGGGAAGACCGGTTGGTTCCAAAGATGTTCTGCCCCGGAAGCGGAGAAATCTTGTTAAAGCGTTTTGCCACATGAGATCATTAAGGATCACGGCGATGTATTAGAAGAGCGCGTTCCAGATGAAACGCCTATTCCTAATCATGCCGATAACCTCGAAATATCCGTCGAGTATGCTAGCTTAGACGATATTTTGAAGCGAAACGAAACTGTCATCGATGATGTTGGCCCAATGATTACATTGTGTTTTTGAATATGGCTAATCAGTTAAGTTTAACATAATGATGTCACTAATATTCATATACTCACTATCATGTTGCTACTTAAACTTAGCATTGTCCTAATTGTCCTATATTATACTGCTATGCTTGTATCGTACTGCAACATATTTTGTTGGCCTAACATGCTATCATGTTGTTACTTAAACTTAGCAATGTCCTAATTGTCCTATATTGTATTGCTATGCTTGTATCGTACTGCAACATATTTTGCTGGCCTAACATGTATTTGTAGACATGCAGTAAGCATGATCTAACATGATCAAACAAGACATAGGCAATGAAGAATTAATGATGGAGCGAAGACGACGTCATACAAAAAGATTTCTTCGAACCGCCTAGCGACCTATCCGGGGCCTCGCATCGGGGGTTCCGCTGCCCGGTCAGCGGACAGGGGTCGAGGGGGCAGCGCCCCCCGTCGGGGGTTCGGGGGCGAAGCCCCCGAAAGGTATTCAGATTTTCAGATCTGTTTATCTTCGGACGACTGCTGTCAGGGAAAAAGACGTCTTCAGGGCTGCTCAAATATCAGAAGAAAGGCATCATCAAAGGGCTCTTGGTTTTCCTACTTGTTCTAAGTCTGTAATCTTCAATTTATTGAGTCTAGGAGAATGTGTACGTTGAGTCGCACTGAGTCATCTCAACCCCTAGCATATCTCTCCAAAGCTCTACCATACAACAGACCAATTCCTGAACCAAGCCCAAGCTCCACAAAGCCCAAAAGCCAATGGACCAATTCTGTCTCCTGGAGACAGAGTTCGGGCCGAACTCTGCCTCCACACAGAGTTCGGGCCGAACTCTGTCCCCTGATTTTCAGGAGCTGATTTTTAGGGCCTGCTTGCTACAAGCTGTCCAACGGCCAAAAATTTGAATTATCTATACCGAATTCTGGCCGAACTCTGCTTGTCTCGAACCCTATAAATAGGCCTTGGTTTCTCTCATTTGAAACCATCCACTCTTCTATTCTTCTTCTCTTACATAGCCTATATAGTCAAGAGCCTTACTCTTCTAATCTACTAGCCACAAAACTTCCTAAGCCCCAAGGTGCTCAAGTGCGATTCAGCTAGAAGTTTTTGTGCAAGAGTTGAAAAGAAAAGTCACTTGGACAATTCCAAGTCGCTTGGAAAATTCCAAGCAAATCGCCACTGCGATCCTCTGTAAGAAGTTGACGTGCTCTTCTGAAGAAAAGGCACGGGTTGTAAACGACTATTTCACAAATAGTGGATTTGAATCCTGAGCTAGAGTTCTCAGACCTGGACTAGTCCTCCACGAGGGAAACCAGGTTAAAACTGCTGTGTTTGCATATGCTCTTCTGATCTTTATTTACTTCCGCATTTCCTTCTGATTTATTTACTATCTTGATAGTTATTTTGTGGAGGTGATATAGAGTTAATTTTTATTTAGTGATTATCGACACAAACTCTATTCACCCCCCTCTAGAGTTGCCTACACCTGTGTTTTCAATTGGTATCAGAGCAAGGTCTCTATTGTTAGGCTTAACATCCTTAGAGTAGATCCTTGTTTATTTGTGCATGGCATCATATTCTTCCTCCTCCGATGAAGAGGGTTTTACTTCTAGTAGCATATACAATCATGTTTCTTCTAAATGCAATAAGTGCTCTAAGTGGAAAGCCATGGCTAACCATTCCTTAAAGTTTGCTAAGGCTTTTCATTCTACAAATGAAGAACTTGTAGAAAAGGTTATTCATTTAGAAGAAGCTAATGAGTTTTTGAGAAATAATAACAATGATTTATTATCTAGACTTGACTCTCAAAACTCATCTTGTGTTTCTTTAAAGAGTTTGAATGATTCTTTAATCTTGAAAATCAAATCTCTTTCCTCATCAATAGAAGATCTTAAGAAGCAAGCAAATGAGTTAAATCATTTGCATGATTCTTCTATTGACTCTTTAAAGAAACAAAATGATGATTTTATTTCTAGAATTGCTTTATTTGAAAAAGAGAATTATGCTTTAAATGCTAAATTTGATTCTCTTACTTGTTTGCATAATGATTTGCTATTAGAACATGATATTCTTAAGACCAAATCTATGCATAGTGATTCTCTTACTTGTGTGCATAATGATTTGCTATTAGAACATGATTTTCTTAAGACCAAATCCATGCATGCTCACTCTAGAAATATTCATCATTCTAGTATGTCACATGTTCATAATCATGCTCATTCTGATACATGTGCACACACTAGTATTAGGTGCTTCTATTGCTCTCGTATTGGACACATGAGTGTAACTTGTCCTATTCGTAGGAGTTTTTCTACCAATACTAGAGTAATAGTATATGGGTCCCTAAAGCTAACAAATGTGGATCCAAGTTTATTTGGATACCAAAGTCTTCGCCTAATATTGTAGGTGGAGCTACCTGTATCGGAACATAGCACCGAGGAAGCGTGTTGGTGGTTGCAAAGCTCAAAGGTCATCTTCCAAGCAATTGCACCAACATAAGTGTGGCCACTAGAGCCACTTTGGTAACATGCTAAACGATTCTCTTTAAATGGTTTATATTTGTTGAATCTAGCATGTTTCTTTTGATGTCTTGCTACTAGCTCACATTGATATCTTTTAGTTGCTTATTATATAAATTAATGTGAGATATAATACTAGCATGCTTAGTTGATTTTCTTTTCTATTTCTTTATATAGCATGACTAGTTACATAGCTTTATATGATTAGTTCACACTATGTAGTTTATCACTCATTTTCTAGTAGTGTGACACATTTACATATGCATGCTCGCTATTCTTTGTCTTTATAAAGCATGCATATCACTCTAGTTCATTGGAGCTTGATTCTTGAATTTTGTTTAAAGTTTGACTCTCCATTTTTTAAAGTTTTGAGATGGTTACTTCTTTCCGATTTGTATTTAATATATCATTGGTATTTGTGAATATATGTGTTTAGCACAAGCTACTTATAATTTGACAAGTATACACTTATACTACTTTTTATCTTGTGCTTGCATAATACATTCATTATCGATTCTCATATTTTATTTTAATTATCCTCTTGAGAATCAATTATGTTCTTGCCTAATAAAGTCTATTTATACGTGCTTTTGAATTTGTGATAGTTTTCAAACATTCATGATGGATACATGACTATATTCATTAATTCTTCATTTACATGTAGATCATGTATTTATTATATTGACATCTATTTTTGTATAAATATCTTTATGTGGGTATATGAGATAAGCTCAAGTTTCATATTATTTTGAAGAATATTTATTCATACTTGTGCTTACCTTATAATTTAGCTATTGATTCTTTTGACTAAATTTGTGTTATCTCCACTTGAATCAATTAGCTTAAAGTCTTCTTTTAATGATATCTTATTGGCTTTTATTTGTTGACTTTATGGATACATATCTTTCACTCTTATTTTGATCTTTTTGCTCAACCAATTTTCAGCCTGATTCCAGTTCTGTCACCAGAATCCGGAATTCGGGCCGAACTCTGTCCTTACCAGAGTTCGGGCCGAATTCGGCCTGGCTGTTCCAGAACTGAAAACAGCCTCAGCCGTTGATCAATTTATAGATCCAATGGCCATTATTGATTCCAAATGTTGATATTTATTTATTTAAATGCCTTTAAGTTGGAATGTTGAGAGAAAATGTTTATTAGTGTTTTGTTCATGACTTTTATGGAAGTTCTTTTAAGAATTGCTTGGTTTTGTGCTTTACCTTACTTGTTGAGATCATCATACTTATTTTGAATATGAATCTATATATTTATTTTCATAAAGTGTATTATGAAAGTATTTGTTTTGAAAATACTCTTAGCAAATTTTTATGATCATTCTTTGATTGTTATTTGGTTATTTACCTTTCTTATACTTAGAATTTTTGGATTTTGATGTTGTTTGATGATACTGCGTATATTCTTTTAAATCTAAGTTCTTAAAAGTAAAGAACATTTTGGGAACCAGTCGAAAGGGTCCTTCTGTCCTACAGGTGTAAATAGCCTGAAGTGACACGGTGCACTAGCCTTCAGACTACCGCTAGCTGGGAACCGGCCCCTACAGCTAACCCAAAGTGATCAATACTTTATAGACTGAAGATTTATTAAGGTCTATATGCAACCATTATCTAGTTCTGGATCCACCCCTGAGTTCCAGAATACTTCATCATATCTAGCCCTATATTTTGAGCTATAAATACTTTATTATTATTGCCCAATGATATTTTTGTAGCACATGAGAATACATGTAATTGATATATCATACTTCTCATGTCTTTAGCTACTATGGGTTGAACTTTTACATTGAGATTTTCCATTTCTAGAGAATACACTTATTTCAAAATGGCTATATATTTTGGATTCTCTAGATCAATCTATTATTTCATTATCTTGGGTTAATCTCAATATTTGGCAAAGAGATTTGCTCTACTGTGTTTTCATGAACATCTCTTTTGTCTTTTACTTGATAAGAGTCTAATTCATTTACTTGCTATTTTATACTCTCCTTGCTTAGCAAAGAGTATAAATCATTTTGATCATTCAAAATGTATTATCCTTATTGTGAACTCTATGCTTAAGCATGTATTTTTTTGGTGTTAGTGACTTAAGATTTAATGAGCACATTTATCATGTTAATGGCCTATCTCATTAATCTTAATTAGTTATGTAGCTAGCTTGCTTATTTGCGATATATTGTTAAGCTACATAATTTTTGTTCACTTTCACTCATCTAGCTATCTTCTTGAATTTCAATCTATATGTGATATGCTAGTTTACAAAAACAAATTTATGAATGTTCTTGATGAGATTTGATTCTATTTTTAGATACATATGTTTGGTCTCTAAAATTAGCTTGACAAATTTTTTATTTTATCTTGTTTGTGATTCATCGCTTTAACTTCCTTCCATACTAGTCATTGGTAAGCATCTCTTAAATTTTTCTCAACTTTTGAGTCATGATTTTATCATATTATCATTACATTTCTTTGGAATAAATTTGCAATCATTTAAATGAGATTGACTCTTTTCTACATTGGTTGTTTATATGGTTTTTAAATAAGATTGACTCTTTTCTATATTTTCCATTGGTTTGTTTATATGGTTTTTAGATAGGATTTATGACGGATCATAATTATTTAATGGTTTACTTATAAATGATCCTAATGATTGAGTAGTCCTATATTATCTAATTATGTGGTTATCAAGTTAATTTATTACTCTACTTTGACTACTCATGGATTATCACATATGCTCTTTGCTATTTGAACTTCATTGGTTTCTCATTTAGTATTAGCAATTTGGATTATTACCCGTTGATGGGTACATATGTGTGTAAAACATGCATAGTCCTTGTAAAGCAATAAGTTGGTTGATCATTTCTTAATTAGATAATCATGGACATGATATTTGAGCTTTATTATTTTTGAGCTATATTTTGACTTTCCTCATGATTGATTTAATTGACTTTCTTCATGATTGATTTAATTAACTTTATTCATGATGACATTTTTCTTTAGTTGTATTTTTATCTTTGAGCATATTATGATTCTCATCATGATTGTTTTTAATGGATCTTATTATTCCTTTTCATGATTTATTTTTTCTAATGGACCTTATTATTCCTTTCATGATGATATTTTTCTAATGGACCTTATTATTCCTTTTCATAATAATATTTTTCTAATGGACCTTATCTCTTTTCATGATGATCTTCTTCTCAAAAGATAACATGCATTCTTCTATATAGGTTAATGTATGTCGTCTTTTGATCACATGTGCTAAATTGAGATATTATTTTGATCGTTCATCTTTAGTGTCTATTTTATTGGATATCTCTCCTAAAGATGACATTATTTGTTTTATGTCGTCTTTATAGCCTTATATGCATTGAGCAAGGGGGAGAAATCAATAGTTGATTTACCCCTAGATCTTGTAGTTATCATTTTATTTATGCTATAAGTGCTTTGGAACTAGATACGCATATTTTAAGGGGAGCAAATAAATTGGTTCAATTCATTTATACCCTTTAATATGTCGTATACCTAGTTCATCATTGACCTATTTTTATCATTATTTATATCTTAGTGATTGGGTCATGATACTGTTATTTTTTGAAAGGTTTATGAGATTTATGCAATTGTTTTCATCATATTTCTTTGATATGAGTCATATCGTTAATATTTACTTTCGTATTTTATCTTGATGACTATTGTGCTTTCTTTGATACTTTCTATGATTTGGCTCTCTTTGTATTTTAATTGATTTGGCTTTCCTGTTGAGGACTTACCCAAAATTCATGATTTTATCTATACTGTAATAGTTTGAGGGGAGCATTCAAGTCGATTGAATTTCTCCTTCTCAAATATTTTCTCCTTTACCTTCATGTTTATTTTAAAGAGTATTCATAAAGCATGATATGGTAATTGAGTTCAAATGCATGAATTTTGGATAAGCAAATAGATTTGTAAATAATGAGATTATTTTATATCAATTGCCTTATTTTACATTGATCATTCGTTTACTTTGTTCCACAATTTATCGGTGGACAATTGTGCTATCATAGTTTTATTGATCAATGTTTCAAGTTTATATATTTATATCAATTGCTCTATTTTACATTGATCATTCGTTTATTTTGTTCCACAATTTATCTGTGGACAATTGTGCTATCATAGTTTCATTGATCAATGTTTCAAGTTTTTATATTTCAATTGATATCAAATTTGTCTATTTCAATATCTCAATTGGTATCTTTCTACTTTGATCTATTATTTGCAATTATCTAATCCTTATGGTTTTTGACTGAATTTTTTCTCTTCCAAAAGTTTTTGGATGTCCTTCTTGGATTTCATGTAATACTATGTTTTTGGATGTCTTTCTTGGATTTCATGTAATACTATGTTTTTGGATGTCTTTCTTGGATTTCATGTTGGTAAACTATCTATGATTATTTTCATATTTTTTTGTTTTACCAACTATTTGTTTTGACAAGCTATTTTCTATTTGGCACTCTACATTGGGTATGTAGTTTCTATACTTGTCTTTACACACTTCTCCTATTGTTCCTCATTTAGTATGTCTTGATCATGATTGTCTATGCCTTCCTCATTTTGCTTGAGTTTTGGTTTATCTCTTATTATGGGGGAGCTTATTTTTGATCATGTCAAAGGGGGAGAAATAAGTTTAAGTTAGCACACTATCTTCTCGTAGTATGTGTTTATTAGTGATATATGCATCTATCATATCTGTCTTAAACTTAACCGATTTGCCATAATCAAAAAGGGGGAGATTGTTGGCCCAATGATTACATTGTGTTTTTGAATATGGCTAATCAGTTAAGTTTAACATAATGATGTCACTAATATTCATATACTCACTATCATGTTGCTACTTAAACTTAGCATTGTCCTAATTGTCCTATATTATACTGCTATGCTTGTATCGTACTGCAACATATTTTGTTGGCCTAACATGCTATCATGTTGTTACTTAAACTTAGCAATGTCCTAATTGTCCTATATTGTATTGCTATGCTTGTATCGTACTGCAACATATTTTGCTGGCCTAACATGTATTTGTAGACATGCAGTAAGCATGATCTAACATGATCAAACAAGACATAGGCAATGAAGAATTAATGATGGAGCGAAGACGACGTCATACAAAAGATTTCTTCGAACCGCCTAGCGACCTATCCGGGGCCTCGCATCGGGGTTCCGCTGCCCGGTCAGCGGACAGGGGTCGAGGGGGCAGCGCCCCCGTCGGGGGTTCGGGGGCGAAGCCCCCGAAAGGTATTCAGATTTTCAGATCTGTTTATCTTCGGACGACTGCTGTCAGGGAAAAAACGTCTTCAGGGCTGCTCAAATATCAGAAGAAAGGCATCATCAAAGGGCTCTTGGTTTTCCTACTTGTTCTAAGTCTGTAATCTTCAATTTATTGAGTCTAGGAGAATGTGTACGTTGAGTCGCACTGAGTCATCTCAACCCCTAGCATATCTCTCCAAAGCTCTACCATACAACAGACCAATTCCTGAACCAAGCCCAAGCTCCACAAAGCCCAAAAGCCAATGGACCAATTCTGTCTCCTGGAGACAGAGTTCGGGCCGAACTCTGCCTCCACACAGAGTTCGGGCCGAACTCTGTCCCCTGATTTTCAGGAGCTGATTTTTAGGGCCTGCTTGCTACAAGCTGTCCAACGGCCAAAAATTTGAATTATCTATACCGAATTCTGGCCGAACTCTGCTTGTCTCGAACCCTATAAATAGGCCTTGGTTTCTCTCATTTGAAACCATCCACTCTTCTATTCTTCTTCTCTTACATAGCCTATATAGTCAAGAGCCTTACTCTTCTAATCTACTAGCCACAAAACTTCCTAAGCCCCAAGGTGCTCAAGTGCGATTCAGCTAGAAGTTTTTGTGCAAGAGTTGAAAAGAAAAGTCACTTGGACAATTCCAAGTCGCTTGGAAAATTCCAAGCAAATCGCCACTGCGATCCTCTGTAAGAAGTTGACGTGCTCTTCTGAAGAAAAGGCACGGGTTGTAAACTACTATTTCACAAATAGTGGATTTGAATCCTGAGCTAGAGTTCTCAGGCCTGGACTAGTCCTCCACGAGGGAAACCAGGTTAAAACTGCTGTGTTTGCATATGCTCTTCTGATCTTTATTTACTTCCGCATTTCCTTCTGATTTATTTACTATCTTGATAGTTATTTTGTGGAGGTGATATAGAGTTAATTTTTATTTAGTGATTATCGACACAAACTCTATTCACCCCCCTCTAGAGTTGCCTACACCTGTGTTTTCAGTGTTCATATACTCAGTGGCCACTGACATTATGAACAATGATGACATGGAACCTCGTAGTGTTGCCGAGTGTCAACGACGAACGGACTGGTCACAATGGAAACAAGCAATCCAGGCTGAACTAGACTCCTTAGCGAAAAGAAGTGTGTTTGGACCCGTTGCTCCAACACCACCCAATGTTAAACCAGTTGGTCACAAATGGGTTTTCCTAAGGAAGCGTAATGAGAGAAATGAGATTGTGCGATACAAGGCTCGCCTTGTGGCGCAAGGCTTCTCACAACGCCCTGGAATTGATTACGAGGAGACGTATTCTCCCGTAATGGACATCATAACGTTCCGCTACTTAATCAGTTTAGTAGTTTCCGAAAAACTGAATATGCAGCTCATGGATGTGGTCACAGCCTATCTCTATGGGGATCTAGACACAGATATATATGAAAGTCCCTGAAGGACTAAAGATGCCTGAATCAAGTAGTTCCCGACCACGGAACGCGTTCTCGATTAGACTGAGGCGTTCGCTATATGGATTGAAACAATCCGGGCGAATGTGGTATAACCGCCTAAGCGAATACTTGATCGGTTTGGGATACGTTTAACGAACTTTGCCCATGCGTGTTCATAAAGAAATCCACTTCAGGATACGCAATCATCGCGGTCTATGTAGATGACATGAATCTCATAGGAACCGAAAAAGACTTGTCAGAAACTGCTGATATCCTGAAGAGGGAATTCGAGATGAAGGATCTTGGGAAGACACGGTTTTGCCTCGGCCTGCAGATCGAGCACCGTAAAGATGGAATTCTTGTCCATCAAGCGAACTACACCCAAAAGGTGTTGAGACGCTTTAGTCATTTTGACGTTAAGCCGTCCGCTACTCCCATGATCGTCCGCTCTCTAGACATTACTAAGGACCCATTCCGTCCAAAGGAGGACAACGAAGAGATATTGAGTCCTGAGTGCTCTTATCTGGGTGCAATAGGCGCTTTATTGTACTTGGCCCAATGTACTAGACCGGATATCTCGTTTGCTGTGAATTGTCTAGCTCGACACAGCACCGCGCCAACACGCCGCCATTGGAATGGCATAAAAGACATTTTCCGCTACCTTAAGGGTACTACGGACTTGGGCTTGTTCTATCCCTACGCGGTTTTGAGTGAGTCCAACGCTCTTGGCACTCGAAGCAACGCGACCCTTGTTGGCTACGCCAATGCGGGATACTTATCTGATCCGCACAAGGGGCGTTCCCAATCTGGTTATGTCTTTACCATTGGGAACACGGCGATTTCTTGGAGGTCTCGCAAACAGACCTTAGTGGCTACTTCAACGAACCACTCTGAGCTACTCGCGCTTTATGAGGCGACTAGAGAATGTGTATGGCTTCGAGCTGTTATTGGCCATATTCGAAGTACATGTGATCTTCCATATGACCCAGATGAACCTGTTGTCGTCTATGAGGACAATACCGCTGTTATTGATCAAGCGAAACATGGTTACATCAAAGGGGATGCTACCAAGCACATATCGCCCAAGTTGTTCTTTACACATGAACAACAAGCGCTTCAGAAGATTGAAGTGCAACACATTGGATCGGAGAATAACCGTGCAGACTTGTTCACCAAGTCACTGCCAAAACACTCGTTCCAGAAACATGTAAGAGCGATTGGACTTAGGAAGCTTTCAGAGCTAGCCTAAGTGAAACATGTTTCCCGCACCCTGTTGTGTGCATGTGAGGGGGAGCGCCCCCAAACGCCCTGTTGTGTGTATATCCCGCGTCCTGTCGAGTGCGAGTGAAAAGGGGAGCATCCTGATGTATGCTTGTGTACTCTTTTTCCCTTAGACCAAGTTTTTTCCCATTGGGTTTTCCTTGGCAAGGTTTTTAAACGAGGCACATTTCAAATCTCTTATTCACTAAGGACTATTGTGATCAGGGGAGTATCCAGTGTATACTTCTAAACCATCGTGTACTCTTTTGTCCTTCGATCAGCGGTTTTTTCCCACTGGGTTTTCCCTGACAAGGTTTTGACGAGGCACCTTTGCAATGGTTAAGTTTACCCCCATCACACTGACCTGTGTGTACTCTTTTGTCCTTCGACCAAAGTTTTTTTTCCCACTGGGTTTTCTTGGCAAGGTTTTTAACGAGGCACAAGTAAGTGGTCATTTTTGAATCTGCAAGCTACAGACCGACAAAGAAGCTCAGAGGTGTTTACAAGCAGAGTTTGTGAAGAGCCAAGGGGGAGTGTTGTAATTCATTGTAATCATGGTGACTCTTCACCTTTGCAACTCCCAAATGACTTTTCATTTTGTAACTCCCAACCTCCCTCTTCCTATAAAGAGAGGTTGGGATGGCTTGTAGTGACATTGAGATAGATTGATATACCATTTGAGAGGTTGAGCTAATTGTCCACAACAACAACAAAATAATATAATAATTATAATACTAATAATATACCAATGTTATTAACTGTTGACAACATATATACGTATATAATGTAAATAGATTTACTAATTAAACTAATCTTTCATCGATTTGAGGTAAACATAAAGAATAGATTACTGAAGCTAATACCTAATCCCTTCACTGACCCCAAGCATTCAGCAGAGGTCCCCAAACATTCAATAGAAGTGAAAGAGGGATAGAGAGAGAAATAATTATTTAGAGAGAGAGAGAGAGAGATTCAAAAAGGGAAGACTCACCATGGTCGGTGCTGGAGGACTCTGCTCGCGGCGGATACGGAGGAGACTCCAAGGTCGTGGACACGACGTCGGACGGCACGGCTCGCGAACGGTGCGACGCAGGGTTCGCGGCAATTGAGGGCGCTGGTCCGGCGGCGCACAGAGCAACGGACGGTCGGACGGAGCGGTCGCGGCGGCACGATGGCTCGGGGAGGCGCGCGTGAGGCGGAGAACGTAGGAGCGCGGGCGGCGCTCGCTCGTCGAGGGCAGAGGGAGGCACGGCACGGGGAGATTCGGGGAGCCCTGGCGGAGATCCAGCATTCGAGGGGCGGCGCGAAAGAAAGGTCACCTGCGGTCGGCGCGAGCTCGCGGTGGCCCGCGTAGGAGGAGGGCGACAGTGCTTACGGAAGGCAGGATCGAGGGGCGGTGGTTCACGGAGAGGGACAGGGCGCACGGCACGGCGGCCAGGTAAGTATTTTAGTGGTGTTTGTGATAACGATTTTGGTTTTTCGATGGTGGTTGTCGGGTTGGAGGAGGCGGATGTAGGCTGCTGCAACGATGGCCGCTGTGGGGTGTTGGATGTTCGGCTATGTTTATGGTGATGGTGAGGGTGTCATGGTGGTGACGATGGTGGTGGTGCTGTGGCTGGTGGTACGGCAGGAGGAGGTGGTCGGAAGAAGAGGTGGTCGATGGTTGGCATTTGTAGTGATGGTGGTTGTGGGAGGTTCCGGGATTGGCGGTTGATGGCGCCACGATACCTGCTGGCATGGCGAGCAGCGACGGCTGGGCACGCTGGCTCAACGACACCGGTGAGGTGGCAGAAATAAGGTTTAGGGTTGAATCATCCTGCTTGATTGTATCGGACGTGTCCGTAGGATTTAGGATGATGTCCGGAGTGTCGGATACGACAATGAGTTGTATGTAAATGTAAAAGAGAAACATAATGGAAAGGGTAGACACAAACACAGACACGATACACAATTTGTTGTGGATGATGAGTTGTTGGGATTGAAGAAAATGGTAGAAGGAGCTCTTCTTATATAGGGGTTACTCTCTTAGTTGGATAAGGACTAAAAGTCCTAATAGATAAGTCCATCTTTTAGTTTAAATCAAATCAATAAATTTTTAAATCAAAACTTATTAGTAGATAATACATATTAAATTAAATCAATCGTTAGTCTAACCTAAATCTTTTAAATGATCCTAATAATAATTTTAAATTAATACGCACTATTTATCAAATACTATAGTTTCTAATTGATAAAAATTTCACATAAATTTAATTTAAATCAAATAGAATTTAAATACAAATTGATCCAATTGTAATACTATAAACGATTGTAATAGCTTAAATATATTATCAAATAATTTAAGTCGCATGAATTTAAATCCCAATCAAATAAGCGATCAATAAAATAACATTTAACGTTATCAAATGATTTAATCATAAAAATTCCAATCTTAAATAATTACTTATCATAACTCAAGATAATTTCTATCAAATTATTTTAAAATACATTAGTATAAATCGAGTCTTAGTTTTCAAAATCATAATAGTTTAAACATAACGATACCCTCAAAATAATTTTAAAGTCTATCTTTATTAATTAAAATCACATACAATTATTTATGGTTTTCAAACTGCTTTCGAAACCAATATTTTGAAGGTCCAAAAGTTCAATTAAACACCTTTTGAAATCCATAATGAAATTCAGGAATAAATATTTTTATAAAACTAATAGAATTTACAAACCATTACCTTTCAAAATACAAAAATAAATAAATTGATATCATATACCCAATACAATGTTTAAAAGATAATTTTTTTCCGATCAAAGTATTTGAAATAAAATAATAAAAAAATAGAAAAATTAATTTTTGAAAATTTGGGAAGAGGGGTTACAAATCTACCCACCTTAGAAATAAATTCGTTCTCGAATTTTAGGGACTACCAGGATAGATGGACTTGGTTGATCAAATCTTTCCAATGTTTAAAATAAATATTAAATCCAATAAATCATGAATAATCCATAAATATTTAAATTAATTCTAGATTTTATTGATAACATTTAAGATACTTTTAACCAAATTTAAATATAATATTGATAAATAACTTTAAAGGGACACTAAATGTCATCAATTAACCTCTAAAATATTTTTGCATAGATCTAAACAAAATTTAGTAAATCTTCATCTAATAGTTTGTCACTATATGAATATAAAATAATATTTAATATCATAAATATATTTAAAAATTTAAAATCGTAGAAATATTTTATAATGGTCTAAAATTCTTAAAATCGATCTTCGTAATCTTAAAACATCTTTGAATGAAAATGTTGGCAAAACCCTTTCACTTCAAAAAAAAAAAAAAAATCTAAAATAGAATTTGTAAAATTTAATTTCGAGGACCAAATTTCAAAACTTCGGGGAGTGAGCTTACCATCTACCACCTTAGAAATATTCT
>JANAVB010012126.1:0-65331 GCA_029216955.1 Iris pallida
CGTGAACCATTTAATTAATGGTTCACGTGAACCATTTAATTAATGCTCATGCGCCAGAAGCTAGAAATGCTCATGCGGCCAGAAGTGATATTAATGGCTCCCACAGAGAACATGTCCATAGAAAATACCATGGCCTCCATGCTCCTCCAAACAACAATAGGAACCCAACTCCAGACTCCCTTAGGTCAAATTTGAGTAAAATGAAATTTTCTACAACATGGAACCATCAAATAGCAAAAAAAAAGCAAGTTCGATAGATCAAAATTCATGAGAACCGAAAAACCACAAAATTAGATCTACAAGAAATTAACCACAGAAATGTAAAATGCTAAGTACTAAAGTGGGTTAGAAACACATGAAGAAGACAATAGAACATAAAAATGGGTTTCTCCATGAAGCAAGATGCACTTGCCTAAGCTCTCCACTCTCTCCTGGTAGGTGAAGAGTAAAGATGGAGAAGAAGAAATGAGTAATGAGTAATAATGGAAGAGAGAGTAGGATTGATATTTATGGTGGGAGTGGTGGTAGGTGGGAGTGGTTCTCCACATAATAAACCAAAACAAGAAAGGTCAAATAAACCGAAGCGAACCAAGCCAATGCAATTACCATGATGGACCATAAGCCAATTAAACCAATCAAACAAAATTAGCCAAATTTAACTAATCATGATTAAGCAAAAATATGGGTCCAAAACACGTATACGTACAGTAAATACGTATCACGAATTTGGGACACTACATCCTACCCACCTTAAAAGAATTTCGTCCTCGGAATTTAATCAAGAGGCTAGAGATGTAAGGACAAGCTACACTATCACAAACAATCTATAACTACCAACCAATCATACAGTCATTCATGCAAACAAGGATTCGAAGCGTAAGGCATAAGGAAGATATTACGCCTTACGAGCCAAACTAGCCGGGATAACGCGATCAGATATCATCCTCACGCTCTTACGTTTGACTCTCCCAAAGAGGGATAAACTCAAGCAACACAGACTAAACAGATAGCCTGGCTCTTGAGGGTCTATCTCTTCGGTCAAACATGGACACGGGCCTCTCCTCATACGAAAAGGTTGGTACCAATAACCATTTTCGAACGATCTAGGATATGGCTCGGGTCCGGAACATACCGTCGCATTTAGGATACAGGAAATACATCATGTACCCCACATAATGACGGCAGGAAAGCAAGATAATATGATGCAGATATCTCTCTGCCGATTCTGGACCTGAGCCTGGGCTAGAGCAAACTGCTGAGGTCCCTGCTGCTTGAATCTCCTCTGCCTATACTGAACTTGCACCTGGGCATACTACTGAGGCCTTTGCTGTCGAAAAGCTTGGGCCTGCGTCGGCAACGGCCTCGGGGATGGAAACTGCTGCTGGACTGGTACTGGGGCTGGTCCTCTAACCGATGAACTGATCATGGCTGGTGATGAGTCAGTCCTGAACGGGCAGGACCTTACCTTGTGGTCCGGCGCTCCACATAGCAAACACAATCCTCGAGCCTTGCGACATTCTGAAACAACATGTCCAGGAATTCCCACAATGAGAGCAGCCCATTGTGGAAGACTGCTTCTGCTGCTGAGAATACGTCGGGGTTGAATGTTGAACCGACATAACCGAAGCTGTCCTTCTCGGAGCTCCAATGGTCAAAGCCCTAGCTGCCGGGGCTGGGGCTGACGACTGGTTCATCTGGCCGCGAGATCGCTTTTGTAGCTCCCCTTCCCGGAAATCTTGCAAAAATCTATTTTTACTTATTTTAATTAAATGGTAATTTTTTAGATTTTTATAAATAATTAATTATCATACTTAGTTGTTATATTAAATCGTGATAATGTGGTTTTTATTTTATGAGTATATAAATTATATATTTGTGTATGTGCATGTATATATATTTATAAATATATATACTAATTGTGCATGTATTTATATATAAATATATATTATATTGATATGTAAATGAGAGTACATATATTTATGTATGTGTATATACATAGATATGGTGTATGAGTATATATATATATATATATATATATATATATATATATATATATATATATATATATATATATATATATATATATATATAGAAAATTGTGTGCGTGTGTATGTATATAAATATATATACATATATGAATATGTATTCGTGTGCGTATAAGATATATATAAGTTGTAATTATATATATAAGTATTTGTGTGTACGTATATAGATACGTGAAACGTATATATATATATATATATATATATATATATATATATATATATATATGTATATATAATTATATATATATATATAGTTATTAAGCAGTAGTAATCCCAACCCAAGGCCTATCCCAGGTTCGGCCCAAAGCCAGCAAGCCCGCATATACATACTCCAATGAGTGCTAGCACTAGGAATGATTTAATATATTTACACACACAAATCACACGCAAACAACACATTGTTATAAGTGAAAAGTATCTCCAACTCCTATATGAAAACCATGGGATTCAAACTTTGATACAAACATGAATATATCCAACTTCAATAAACAGCATCAGCAGCAAGCCTACCCGAGTTTGAATAAAACTCTCAGCTCTCCACAGAGCCTTCCCCTCTGTTCGGTTTTCAAACCCGAACCCAGCCTTACAGCCGAGCTCAGTGACTTGATCTTCTGACACGAGTGGGGGCTTGGCCTAGCCCAGCTAAGTTAAGCTCGGCCTATTCCCCTCAGGCTTTGATATCATTATATATATATACACTTATTTTTTTCCCAAAGCAACATCAGCAGCCGGCCTAAATCCCCTTAAACCCGAACTCACCATGCCCAAACACCCGAGCTAACAGGCCCGAGCTGCTTCCCCAAGCAGAGCTCAGCGACCCCCACAGCCCACAAGAACCGCACCCGAGCTAAAGCCAACCCGACCCCAGACTTTCCATAACCGTAAGTATTTATATAACATAAGAGAGGGGGGGAACGATTACTCGAAACCCTAATACAAACCCTAAACCCAAAGCCGCAGCCTTCCTCCCAGCCGTGGGCAACCCCAACCGACAGCCGCGGACGGCCGCCGACCGCCGACGAAGTCGCGACAGGGTCGCACGCGCACAAGCACGTGCTAGAAAGGAACAACAGCAGCAACGTGCGACCATCGGCCCTACTTCGTCGCGATTTTTCTCCGTACTCGAGCAACGAATCTCTGAGCCGTTGTTCATGTACAAACCTAATATAACCCCCTTCATGATCCTTTAAATAGTTTCGAATATGGTTGACCTGATTGATCAGGAAACTGATTCGAATATCGGCGAAATCCTGTCCAAAACAGGACGTAAGTTCGGTCCAAATACCCATGTTGGGAGGCCGTTTCTGGTCAAACCAAAGACCAGTTTAGAATTCTATTTGAACAATCATTTAAAAAACATAACAGAGATTAAAACTCATTAATTAGTTTATTTTTGTAACTATTATTTTCTGTTTAAAATTAGGTTAAAGTTGATCAAAAACCTGTTTTGAAAATATCGAAAACCATCCACACGACGTGCGTCCCGCCATTCCGGGCGACATAGTCACGAACCGAAACCATCGAAAGCTGCGTAACGACTTTGTGGTCGTGTGGGCTTTGGCGGAATTCAAATTGGTCGCGTGTGCGCGACGAATTTGATACGTATCCGTCGAAATTCACCGTATCGTGCACGTTGCAAATTTCTCTATTACTTTATGCACGTTCGTCAGATCGAGACGAAACTTGTGCCAGCAGGACCGTATCATTTTTCTGGTCCTGTATGCCAAGTTTGGTCCAATTCTGAGAAAGTTGAATCCGACGTCGTTTTGCGGGCCCCACGGTCCCACTCAACGGGTGATTTTGTGCACGGCCCGCCGAAATCCAACTCTGGACATACGGTTGGGTTCGTATCGGAAAACTGGATCCGTAGACATGTAGTTTGATGACTTTAGATATCGTTGACCCTGGCATGCTTTTCGGTGCAAAGCGGGTCCAACGGCGGACATCGTTTTTGCTCGAAATTACCGTTTTGCCCCTGTGTCCTGAATTGGACTTAAGGACAGGCAATCCTAGCTAATTGGACTATTCTGAGATCATTGGTATTGTTTATTTCAGCTTCCAGGGATTGTTGTACGGGTTTTGACTATAGTGGCACATTGAGTAGTTCAGATTGTCGGTTTCATCAGCAAAGGACCACAGGCGAGTACAGTTTATTGTCTGCATTTTAATATTGATTTTCACTATATTTCATTGATTGGCCATTGGTTATGTGATTATTTTCTATTAAAATTATTGAGTCGGGAATGAGAAGTACCAACGATGTGTGATCTGACCTTAGACAGTGTAGACAGTGATTCATTATTTCTTGAAGACATTATAGACAGTGATCTATTTATTTCTTGTAGATAGTATAGACAGTGATTTATTTATTACAAAGTAGACAGTGTAGACCATGATTATTACTGCATTTAAATTGTGTAGATCGTGATTATTATTTTGTAGACAGTGTTTCTTTATTGCAATATTTTCTGTAGACAGTGTAGCTTTATACAATGTAGACAGTATAACTTAGACAGTGTAGACAGTGTAACTTAGACAGTATAGACAGTGTAACTTTAGACAGTGTAGACAGTGTCGCATAATTGTCCCGAGACCGATCACATATCAAAAGTACTTCTAGCAGTTGGGGAAAGTCTGCTGTGTCTATTTATTTACTATTAGTTTTCTGTATTTCCTATTTATTTTCAAAACTCATAATTGATGTCTAACCTTTGTTTTATAGTCATCTTCTTTATTTGAAATTGCATTCAGTGAATTGTGCTCGTTCCATTCCTGACTGGAAACCAACATTTTTAGGTTAGCCGTGGATTCACTTAGCTTGGGGAGTGACGGAAATACTTGCAGACAAAAGCCTAGAGACTAGCTAGATAGTTGAGTTATAGTCATTCATTTATTTGTACAAGTTTATATTTTTTTACAAATGTAAAACTTGTGATCAATGTAATGTAAATTAATTATGTGAATGAGCATTATTTGTGATTTCGATCTTCATGGCCGTGACAGCGTTCTACCGCCGACACTGCGGCGTAGGCTGGCTTGGACACGTCTCGTATCCGTTTTAAAAAAAATGGGTGCGGGTCGTGACAAGTTTTTGTGGTGGCCCATGCAGGTCAGTCTTCGCAAATTACGCGAACTCGTGATAGTACTTAAGTTAGTTGTACTATTGCGAGCCTGCGACTAAGAAATGCTCATTCACGAATTAAGAATTAATTTAATTTAAGAGAATGACTAGGACTAGGAGTCCCTTGTTCAAATTGACCGTTGGGTAGTTAAGGTTATTAGATAGGCCATACAATTCAGATAACTTGCCAGATCTCTATAGAAATACTATTACTTTTGGTATGTCAATGAGATCTGAAGTGGATATACTATTCACTTGGTAAATTAGGCTTGCCTAGAATTAAGGCGTTAATTTTGATAAACTGTTTAATTTTTCGCTGCCTTATTAGATATATGATCTTATGTCATAAGTTAGAATTGTAAATTTTACATTCCCTTTTTGTTGTAAGGAACTGGTTTCTAATTTTCTGATTCTGTTATTCGCATACAAATCTCGAGGTAGGCTTGATTCAAAGTTCCCTCAACCCTTTGAAATGCATATAAAATAAATACTAGGATGTTTGTATCTCTTTTATCCTTAATTATTTCCTCCATGGTTAAATCTTTTATTTTAAATATTGTGATTGATAGGACAAATACCTACACTCTATTTTTAGTCAACCTGTTTGAATCTCTAGAAGTCCCTAAATTTTACAGATATAGTTAAAGGAATGAGGGTTGACTCATAATGGCAGGACATCAGCGCACTGTCGCCATTTGTTTGAATTAGGAAGACTATGTATTCACTGCAGCCAGCAGCGCACTGGTGAGACACGACCCCTAGAGTTAAAATTGGTTTAAGAAAATATAAGTTATAAAATATTCCTAAAACTATAGCTAGTGGTCCTTTTGATCGTAGTTACCCTTGAGCCAATACTGGATAGAGTTAAGAAGTGTTCGACTTTGTATCATATTTGAGTTACGAAACCAAGGGTTTTATCACAGCCCGACTATACGGGCGAGACGTAACTCTCGGTGAAATGGCTTCAAACGAGATTACAGGTTTAGGATACTATGGAGGATAGGACAATACCAGTATGTCCCAGGAGACCCGAAGCCAATATTAGTGGAAGTTTGTAAGTTGGATAGCACGTCTCCCGATCTAGCATTCCATGGACCTTGTGACCTAATGACGAGGATATCGACTGACATTAATAAGTTACCAAGAATATAGAATCTAGAGTTCCATAACCCATCAGTTGACCAAGACCTTATGGACATGAAGATTTTTTTAGAAAGATTATATAAGCAAGGACACCAGGTAAGTTTTGATTCTCTCAAACTCGAACTACTTGTAACTCCTTTTCAAAATCTCGCGTACTTATATTTTGACTCTTTTGACCAATGCTGCTATTACATCCTAGTTTTGCAAGCTCACTCTGTTTTCGAGCTTGATTCGAGGCATATGTTTAGTGGGGACGCCTGCTAAATTATTGTCTAATCAGAATCAGTGTATTATGGTCTGATCAACCATGATGCATTTGGTTCGCTCTTCGTTTAATTACACTATGTAGATGGAGATATATAGGTATCTAGGATCTCATCCACGACTGCATTGACAATTCCTCTTGAATTATATGTTCGCCCTTGAATCACGAATTGTATTCAGTAACATCTCCCTTGAATTCTTTATTGTTTTGTCTTTCATCGATTTGGAAAGATGAAAGCTCGTGATGGTACAGAGTATTCCCATGGCTATGGTAGCGGTATACACAAGTGTAGCTACCATCGGCTAGTCATATGACTGAGTTACTCGTTCTCCTCTCGACCCTCAAACTACTATTGAGACCTTCTAGCCATTCGAATTTGTGAATGATGAGGGTTTTACCCTTAGTCGAAATACCTACCTAGGAGTCTACCTATTCTTTAGAGACCAAAGGTTGTGAGTCTCTAATTAATTGCTGGAAGCTTGTCTTAACTAGCAACCCTTAAGCCTTGAACCAACCCTTCATCGACCGAAGCCGCAGTTAGACCTGAGATGAGTGGACAATAGGGTAATCATTTATCGTGACACTCATCCCAAGGTTGGTTTCCAACAAATATTACTCTAGTTATGTAAATTTTACTATTAAGCCCTAACTAGTGTTGGAACACCACAGTCACCAGCTTAGCCAATACCATAGTTTAAATACCCTGTCATATTATGATCTACCAGTTGTCAACAGCAATACACGATCACTACAATTCTTGTGACGATAGTCTGGCAGGTTGACACAAATAGAAATTTACGATTCAATTGTTAGAAATCTTGTGCCGTAGAGTTGGCTACCCGTCAATAACTCTAGTATACTATAGACAAGTAGATCATCCTGTTTTATCGACCATGTGTCATTGTACACACTCGTTCTCCACTTATTGAGGAACGATCCTCGACTTGACTTATATCTACCGTACCCCGATACGCCGTGCCTCATTCCCTATTAACAAAGAGTCGAGGTACAGTATCCGGACTTTGGGAACCCTCTAACCTCAATATTCCTAAGACCATGTCCTATTTCTAAGGTGGGTGGACTGTAAGCCCTCTAAAAATTTTAGGATATACCAAGATTACCGAGTGATTAGAATAACTTCCTTTAGGATGATGATTAGTGCCCTTGGACTCCCACTTTCCATTTAGATTATTTTGTGCCCCGGCCGTGTCATTAATATTCGGAACACGAGACCAGCTGTTATCTTCCAACAAATTTCACATGCAAGATCTAGATGAGTCCTCCTTCAACTAGGTATATCATGTCCCACTCAAACACGTCCCCTTGTACGCTATTTTTGTGCTACAACTTTCAGGTTAAAAGGACTAGTTATAACCTTTACCATAGTACCGGTATACTTTCCGACTTCTACTAGAGCCTCAACCTTGACTTATTTCCTTCGACCAATATATGGTTGCGATCTACTCGTAGCCCACTACGCACATGTCACCAGTGTGCCACCCAATTGAGGACTCATGTGCTGCTTAAACACAAAAGTCTCGGGAGGTGCATTTTGGGCTTCATGAGCCTAGCTGACCAACCTGACGGGCAACTAGCTCAACTGTCACGCCCCGCTCCCGTAGGAGCGATCGTCCTCGCTAAGGCGTGATGCCGCACGAGGCTAGATTGCGCTCGTGCAAGGCAATTCCATAACGGCCGATTACATCGGCGGCGACGGGGTCGTCGCACAGAAGTCCCAAGCAGAAACATTGAAAACATTGCAGCAGAATTTGAAGAAGAACACATAGACACAAGTAACTCAAAAGAATCTCTTTATTGATATTGAATACAGGATTACATTTGTGGGCGCAAGGCCAATTACAAGTCTCTCTGGCTCACTTTTCACTCATGTTACAAGTCACTCTGCCCTCTCTCATCTCTCGATACAATGCTTGAATCCAGCGGAAGCTTCGGAAGGCGATGTCCATACATTATGTCCTGTATAAGTCTTCGGGTCACGCGGCCGCACGCTTCGACTCGCCAAGGAACTCCATGCCTCGACGCATCCAAGCGGGCTCCGCGCCACGAGCTTCTACCTGTGCCTGCACATGAAACACTATGTGGGTGTCAGTACCACTGTACTGGTGGAGTGAGCTTCTCGCCCACCCATACATAACCGACACGTTTCAGTTACTTTGTGCAGCTTAAACCCTTTCAATTGTCTTTCTAGTCTTGCCTTAGGATTCATTTTAGGACAAGGACGTCTCAGTTGATAACTAGCGATGCAACGACAAGGTCGTGCAACGACAGGGTCACGCTATCTTGCCAACGTGTGTTTTGATCGAGGCAGTGCCTCATCGCTTAGGTACTTGACCAAACTTTAAGGCGGGACGACAGGGTCGTGCCACATTCTATTCCAAACTTAGACTTGTTCAAGACTGTGCTTTGTCGAGGGACAATTCACGTGAACTCGGCCGTGCCAGGACCTTTGATTAAACTCAAGCGCCACTAGACCAATTCTTGTCCTAACGATTCAAGTGCCAAGGGACGGCAACGGGACGACTCGTGCAGGTCGTGCCTTAGACTTTACTTAGACTTTGCTCGTGCTTCAAGATTGAGGCCGCGCCTCGCAAGTTATCAAGACTTATCGTGCTACCGCCTTGCGGCCTTCCCGTTAGACCCATTTGCTAACTTAGACAAGACTTGTGAACCATAGTATCACTTTCCATTTACATTCCGATGCCATCTATCGTGCCAAGCACGGTGCCTATGCTGCAGCCCAGTCTTAGGCCCAACATTGTGTTCCCGACAAGACAAGCATTCAAGTTCTAGACACAATCCAAAGGCATACACGCGGTGTGCCGCTATTGCCGACACATCTACATGAGTGGTCACTAGCAATTTCAAGCTATCTTGGACATGGCTCGGCGGGGGTATCGGTCCGCCCTTCTAAGGGTAGCTAGCCCCGGAAGCGCCGATACTCCCATGCGGTCATCCAGCATCCTACTTTGAGCCACACTCGCTTCTCCCGGGCGGATGATCCCGGTGCCCCGGAGGAGATCACCCGAGAAGACTACACCTTGTCGACAAGTTGTCCATGACCATGCAAGACTCGATCTATCCAATCTATCCAGTCTTTCCTTAACATGACCATGCATTCCGTTATTCTATCGAGACTCCCAAGCCGCGGGACTAATCTCGTGTGCGGGACTTATCAAGTATTCAGGCAGGACATGACCGGGCAGGACCGGCATACTTAAAAGTATTCAAGCAGGACATGACCGGACGGGACCGGCATGCTTAAGAGTATTCGGCCGTGGCTCGTGCCTTAGACAGGCATGGTTCTCTAGGCGACGCTAACGCTCAAGTCATATACTTATACGACGAGCCTTATTCTCAAGGGACTACTTGACTTGACAACCGCAGCTAGAGCGGGATAGCGCTAGGAATGGCTTCGTTAGCCTAGAGCAACTCTTGTTGACGTATACGGGCAATGACTCGACGAGCGAAGGCTACGCCGAGCTACGCATCGAAGGAACGTGCTAGGCACGGGGTCGACTTAGCAACCAAGTTCTCGGGTGCCTAGACTTAAGCCAACAAGCCATACAAGGATGACTTAACTTGTGGGACGTGCGAAGGCTATGCCAAGCCTTGCGGGACCGGACCGTGCATGCTTTGTTAAGCATTCGTGCGGGCGACGCCTATGACTTAGGCTTATTCAAGTATCGGGACAAGTCGACGGGACCAATGCATGCTTGGTTAAGCATTCACGCGGGCGACGCCTATGACTTAGGCTTATTCAAGCATCGGGACAAGTCGACGGGACCAACGGGACATGCGAAGGCTATGCCAAGCCTTGCACAACGGGACCGTGCCTGCTTCAGCAAGCAGTTACGCAGGCGACGCCTATGACTTAGGCTATTTCAAGTGTCGGGGCAATTTAGCAACTTAGGCCAACTTCCTTCTCCCAAGCCACGAGATCGAAGGATCGAGTGTCATTTGAAAGCACGCTGAGCTGACTTCTATGTTGACAATGTTGGACCATCTCCATATTCTAGGACACTTCCGACCCGACGGGATTACTCCCTTAGCTATGTTGGTGCGTAGCTTTTATATTAGCCTACTTGTGCGAGTTGAAAACACGATTTATTATGTGCAAGCTAAGATGGAGTAAGTTCACCGAAACTCCCCCACCTGAACGATGTCTCCGGGCGAGCCGTTGCAAGGCTTAGTTCCAACGCCGTCGGCGTTTCGATTCCTCCGATTGACTTTGCGGGTCGGGGCACTACAACATACCCCACTCAGAACAAGTCTCGTCCTCGAGACTTTCCTGAGGGCAGGCCATCCTACCATTTCTATGGCCAAGACTTATTCGTATGCATCTCGCCTACGCGTTCCTTCGATTCCGAGCTACGCTCGCACGACTTATCAATCTTTCCGTTAACACAATTTCAAGATCTCGACACTCTCATTCCCCAGTCGTGTTTGAACTCAACGTATCACTTGGCTGGATCGTGCACGCATTCCAAGCATCCCCAAAATACATGCATTCAACCAAGCCGTATGATAGAGAGTTGTCATTCTCACTCGAGTTGCATCGTGCACATACCCAGGCGTCCCTGAAATATATGCATGTCAGCCGAGTCTCGTGAGCAGGATTTCCTACATTCGTGATTTACACTATCCCTTTAACTAATCCTCAAGATCAATCCTTCGATTGATAACACTTGCAACAGGGACGTTTTGCCTAACCGCTAGGCCAATCTTTTCGAGGCTAAGTCAATGTCAGGATTGGAATCATAGTTCCCCAACAATAATGCCAACACTGACCCCAATCCTAGGGTCAAACCATAGTCGGTAATACGGGATTTTCTACCCAAGCTCGCGTCACTCAGATTTCTAAACATCGAGCACGATCACCTATTCGTATCAACACGTTCGTTGTACGGAATTCAAATCCGTTCAATCTCCAACTCTAACCAATTCGTGTACTCGATCACAAGGTCATCTAGCTCGACAATACGTTGTGCCCCAATCTCACGCGAGTCCGATTATCTACGACGGTTTATGAATTACCATGTAACGCGCCCGCAGAATAATCGTTCTCATCGGGGCGTAACTCTTGTTTGAGTCTAGACTCATTCATTCTCGATACGCGGATTGGACCTACTCAATCCTCAAGCACACTGATTCATTCACGAGTCACCTTCGCGTCAAACCACAAGTCGAAGCATACAAATTGCCACGCCAAGCAAGTTTGATCACTCCCGCTGTATGAATCACCATACCAGCGCTCACGCGGAGTGATCGTCCTAATCGGCGCGACGCATGTGCGAGGCTGGAATTGCGCTCACATAAGACAAGAATGTCGAAGTTGTGGTTATCGACGAAGTAAATCCAAGTATTTCATTTTCATCCAATCAGTTTCGATAGTCCGACCGTCATTCATTCAACTAGAAAATCCTCGAGCCAAGTTTATCATTTCCTCGACACGTTTCAATTTCCCGAGTATAGAATTTATCGGAACTTTTTATCGTTATTCCTCGAGCTCGTTTCAAGATCGTCGTTCAAAACCCAAGTCACACTTCATTTGTATCAATCCGAAATCGTACGTGCGATTCCTCTAAGTTTCCTCGATCAAGACCTTTCATTTTCATTCATCGGTTCGAATCATTTCGATATCGATTTCTACTCGCGTTGCCTACTCGCAAGTCGTCCGAACGAGATGCTCGTTCGAGACACACACGAAGTCACGTCCAACTAAACGTGACACGCACTAAGGCTTTGCGCGATCGCATCGCCTCGCCGACATACTCGAAATCCTCAATTTCTGCTCGAATAATTTCCAAGAAAAATCCATACACCACTCGGATTCGAGCCATCCGTTCTAGTCCTCAATCAAGTTCGCATCATGCGCTAAGACATCTCTTAGATTCGTTCGACGAATCACTAGCGTAGTCGCTCGCGTCGTACCGACGCACAAAGTCGTTCGCACTATATCTCGAAATCCAAGTCAATCCTTCGTGTATGCCTAAGCGTTAACTCGATAGCATTCCTATCGACAGACACTCTAAGTGCATCTCCACCCCCGACCGAGCGATACTTGATATCGTTCGCGATTCGTTGCACCAAGGGTCGAGGTGCGCGACGCGAAACACAACTTAGCCAAAAGGCCGTATGCATAGCTATCCCGTGCGGACTAAATGTTGAGTTTGCAAGCTCAATTGTTAGGGTCGACGTTTGGACTAATTAGGCATACACGCGACTTGCTAAGGTCGACGTAGTACTATTCGGGCACACGCGCGACTTGCTAACATTAGCACGTGTTTTCAATCGAGTCAAGTTTGCAACGTTCGGCACAAAGGCCTTGCCTATCGATGCGTTTGAGTGAACGCTTGTACGAGCTTTCGAAAATATTTAGACTTATTGTATGGACATGCCGAGGGACAATCGAGAGAGAGCGTACACTTATTTTCCAATGACGAGCTTTCAAAACTGAGAAATTCGACATGAAGTCCAAGGACGTAAAGCCGTGCTCTGATACCATTATGTCACGCCCCGCTCCCGTAGGAGCGATCGTCCTCGCTAAGGCGTGATGCCGCACGAGGCTAGATTGCGCTCGTGCAAGGCAATTCCATAACGGCCGATTACATCGGCGGCGACGGGGTCGTCGCACAGAAGTCCCAAGCAGAAACATTGAAAACATTGCAGCAGAATTTGAAGAAGAACACATAGACACAAGTAACTCAAAAGAATCTCTTTATTGATATTGAATACAGGATTACATTTGTGGGCGCAAGGCCAATTACAAGTCTCTCTGGCTCACTTTTCACTCATGTTACAAGTCACTCTGCCCTCTCTCATCTCTCGATACAATGCTTGAATCCAGCGGAAGCTTCGGAAGGCGATGTCCATACATTATGTCCTGTATAAGTCTTCGGGTCACGCGGCCGCACGCTTCGACTCGCCAAGGAACTCCATGCCTCGACGCATCCAAGCGGGCTCCGCGCCACGAGCTTCTACCTGTGCCTGCACATGAAACACTATGTGGGTGTCAGTACCACTGTACTGGTGGAGTGAGCTTCTCGCCCACCCATACATAACCGACACGTTTCAGTTACTTTGTGCAGCTTAAACCCTTTCAATTGTCTTTCTAGTCTTGCCTTAGGATTCATTTTAGGACAAGGACGTCTCAGTTGATAACTAGCGATGCAACGACAAGGTCGTGCAACGACAGGGTCACGCTATCTTGCCAACGTGTGTTTTGATCGAGGCAGTGCCTCATCGCTTAGGTACTTGACCAAACTTCAAGGCGGGACGGCAGGGTCGTGCCACATTCTATTCCAAACTTAGACTTGTTCAAGACTGTGCTTTGTCGAGGGACAATTCACGTGAACTCGGCCGTGCCAGGACCTTTGATTAAACTCAAGCGCCACTAGACCAATTCTTGTCCTAACGATTCAAGTGCCAAGGGACGGCAACGGGACGACTCGTGCAGGTCGTGCCTTAGACTTTACTTAGACTTTGCTCGTGCTTCAAGATTGAGGCCGCGCCTCGCAAGTTATCAAGACTTATCGTGCTACCGCCTTGCGGCCTTCCCGTTAGACCCATTTGCTAACTTAGACAAGACTTGTGAACCATAGTATCACTTTCCATTTACATTCCGATGCCATCTATCGTGCCAAGCACGGTGCCTATGCTGCAGCCCAGTCTTAGGCCCAACATTGTGTTCCCGACAAGACAAGCATTCAAGTTCTAGACACAATCCAAAGGCATACACGCGGTGTGCCGCTATTGCCGACACATCTACATGAGTGGTCACTAGCAATTTCAAGCTATCTTGGACATGGCTCGGCGGGGGTATCGGTCCGCCCTTCTAAGGGTAGCTAGCCCCGGAAGCGCCGATACTCCCATGCGGTCATCCAGCATCCTACTTTGAGCCACACTCGCTTCTCCCGGGCGGATGATCCCGGTGCCCCGGAGGAGATCACCCGAGAAGACTACACCTTGTCGACAAGTTGTCCATGACCATGCAAGACTCGATCTATCCAATCTATCCAGTCTTTCCTTAACATGACCATGCATTCCGTTATTCTATCGAGACTCCCAAGCCGCGGGACTAATCTCGTGTGCGGGACTTATCAAGTATTCAGGCAGGACATGACCGGGCAGGACCGGCATACTTAAAAGTATTCAAGCAGGACATGACCGGACGGGACCGGCATGCTTAAGAGTATTCGGCCGTGGCTCGTGCCTTAGACAGGCATGGTTCTCTAGGCGACGCTAACGCTCAAGTCATATACTTATACGACGAGCCTTATTCTCAAGGGACTACTTGACTTGACAACCGCAGCTAGAGCGGGATAGCGCTAGGAATGGCTTCGTTAGCCTAGAGCAACTCTTGTTGACGTATACGGGCAATGACTCGACGAGCGAAGGCTACGCCGAGCTACGCATCGAAGGAACGTGCTAGGCACGGGGTCGACTTAGCAACCAAGTTCTCGGGTGCCTAGACTTAAGCCAACAAGCCATACAAGGATGACTTAACTTGTGGGACGTGCGAAGGCTATGCCAAGCCTTGTGGGACCGGACCGTGCATGCTTTGTTAAGCATTCGTGCGGGCGACGCCTATGACTTAGGCTTATTCAAGTATCGGGACAAGTCGACGGGACCAATGCATGCTTGGTTAAGCATTCACGCGGGCGACGCCTATGACTTAGGCTTATTCAAGCATCGGGACAAGTCGACGGGACCAACGGGACATGCGAAGGCTATGCCAAGCCTTGCACAACGGGACCGTGCCTGCTTCAGCAAGCAGTTACGCAGGCGACGCCTATGACTTAGGCTATTTCAAGTGTCGGGGCAATTTAGCAACTTAGGCCAACTTCCTTCTCCCAAGCCACGAGATCGAAGGATCGAGTGTCATTTGAAAGCACGCTGAGCTGACTTCTATGTTGACAATGTTGGACCATCTCCATATTCTAGGACACTTCCGACCCGACGGGATTACTCCCTTAGCTATGTTGGTGCGTAGCTTTTATATTAGCCTACTTGTGCGAGTTGAAAACATGATTTATTATGTGCAAGCTAAGATGGAGTAAGTTCACCGAAACTCCCCCACCTGAACGATGTCTCCGGGCGAGCCGTTGCAAGGCTTAGTTCCAACGCCGTCGGCGTTTCGATTCCTCCGATTGACTTTGCGGGTCGGGGCACTACATCAACCCCCCCGGATGGAAACCTATTCTAGTATACCCTAATATAGTAGGAACAGTTTTATCATTGGGATCTTGACCAATCCATATAGATTGAAATCCAAGGTTCATCCAACCAACGAATGATGTCCAATTAGGGAATCCATTAAGACTGAGTAAAAGCCATCCATGCATACCACTATATTTGGACTATAAAATCGAACTATTTAAAATAAGTCCCTACACCTACTATGTAGTTCTCCACCTCTTAGAATGTGAGGTCATTCGTAACCATATCCCATCTACCTGGAAGTCGCGATACGATCTCACATTGCATTATATTTCTTGCTTGTGTGTTTAAATAACCACGGGAAAGATCACATTCTTGATTTCTCAAATTCCGTTCCATTTTAGGACCTTGTTTGAATTAGAATTTTGAGAACGAAACTTTTGTATTGCACGGATGGCAAGCTCCTATAAGAAACGAAGGGCGCTTCGATTTAGCAAGTGACTGAACTAGAGTAGCCCAATCTAGCAAATAAGGCAATGGTTCGTAAAAACTTTCTTCTTATCTGCATTATTGGATATTCTCCACCACTCTTAAAACTTCATATCTTCCTGTCCTCCTTATTTCAAAGCGACGAATAGTCGTGCTTACTAGAGTTTATCCATATTTCTTAGCTACTTGTGTAAAATTGTTGCTTGTTAGATTTTGGATTATTTTATAGGCAAAAGAGGATTATAGAGGCCAAAAGCAATAGAGATCCATTTTTTTTTTTTTTGCAAATAGCTGGTAGATTATAAAGTTTAGGGACATACCATTGAGGGAGTAGTGTGACTAAAGGTGGGTAGAAGTCCTCGGAATTTCGTGGTTACAAAATGGCTAGGAGGAGGTATAAATAATTCTGATAAATAAAATTTGAGAAGTTTGTGGAAATAGTGGATTTATCTTTATTTATAATTTGAATTTTTGGCATGATTATGAGTTAGAATTTTGAGGACGAAATTAATTTTAAGGTGGGTAGATTTGTAGCTCCCCTTCCCGGAAATCTTGCAAAAATCTATTTTTACTTATTTTAATTAAATGGTAATTTTTTAGATTTTTATAAATAATTAATTATCATACTTAGTTGTTATATTAAATCGTGATAATGTGGTTTTTATTTTAGGAGTATATAAATTATATATTTGTGTATGTGCATGTATATATATTTATAAATATATATACTAATTGTGCATGTATTTATATATAAATATATATTATATTGATATGTAAATGTGAGTACATATATTTATGTATGTGTATATACATAGATATGGTGTATGAGTATATATATATATATATATAAAATATATAGAAAATTGTGTGCATGTGTATGTATATAAATATATATACATATATGAATATGTATTCGTGTGCGTATAAGATATATATAAGTTGTAATTATATATATAAGTGTCACGCCCAAGAACCAGAATACTGGAGAGCGGGGGCAGACATAGCCAGCTACGTATATTGAAATGGATTCCATCTCGCTATACGGTCACGGCTGTCTAGATACATGAGGGTTTACTACAAGCCAACAGTCTCCTATGGTCATGAACAAGCCTATTGTCTCAATCACAAGCAAGTAAATAGATGTTACAAGATGCATGATCATTAAATATATAATAATAAGGCGTTCCAATTATTACATATTCAGCTGATCATGAAGCTAGTCGTTACAAAATGTTAGGACTAGCAAGAGTTTAGTCATACATGATCAACCCTAGGATCTGTCAATCATGTTACAGCCCGTAGGCAGACAGTAAGTAAAGTGCAATCGAGCTAAACAGGTGCTCGTCGGCTAAACGCCTCAAAAGAATATTTTTACAATAAAGTGGGAGATCAAAAAATAAACCCACTCGTTGCCAGGGTTCCGTCTAGTGGCCACCATCTGGCTGGAAGGTCGGTAGATCCTCTGGAGCTGCTCCGAAATCTGGCCACACAAAACCAGCTGGGTCAGACCCCAGAAAGAGCAAGTGCCACAAAGGAAGCTTCACTTAGGAACTAAAACCAGCAATCAGCACAAGATATAAATAAAAGTAAGAACTGGAAATAAAGAAAATACATCAGGATGATATACGACGAGATAACCATAGAACTATTCAGATAACCAGGTTACAACCCGTAAACCAAACAAGGACTGGGGTTGTAACCCTTTGTCTGAACAGAACTTGGAATTCTCACCATTTATCGGTAACATAAATACAGGCATTCAGGTCATATAGCAATCTGGAGCAGGATCAGGACAAGACTAGACTGGTTAGACTCCATCCAATCATTTTACGGCCAAGCAAGAATTACGGCTTGATACTTTAACTAACTAGGGTTGTCACAAGCCTAATTACTAACAAGATGCAGTGAGATTATTCCACAGCCACAAGCCCTGCAGACCATCCAGGTTACCCAGGTCGAAAGATTAGGGTTGAATTCGGGTGGGTACATCGTCCAGGAAACGCATGTACCCTTAAGTAGCTTGAAGGGTGCAACACATGACAGTATGCTGGAAATGTGCCCTACTCGACGGCAGGCTACAGATCCCAGATGCGCCCAGGTAACGGGATTGCCTGTAGCTGGGAAATCTCTTCATGACTAATGTGTTAATCTAGTTATTAACCTTAGTCCATTTCAATAGGTACTCCTGACCGTGGTACTCAGGAGTCCCCTCCTAGACATGATGTAAGACAGGACTGGATTATTTGTACAAGCACAATCACCCACGATGTCCAGGATTAATTATACAAGTCATGTCATGTCAGGTAGCCGTCGCAACAGCTTATCAGATATATCATGTCAGGTTTATCATGTCAAGTGTTCTTGTCAGGAGTGCGCCATGACGGGCCACTATCAGGTCATGTCAGGTTTATCATATCAAGTGTGCACCACTACGGGTCACTATCGTGTCATGCTCAGGTACCATTTCCAAACATATTAAACAAGTCCATGATTATCAAGTTCATGACAAAAGGCGTAAGGATATAAAATGGACGTAAAATATCTAATAAAATATCAATATTCAGGGCTATAGAAGAGTCATGCGGCTAAGTCATATGCGGTCAGGGAAGGGTAGACTCATGCGGCCCAATTAGGAGAGCGCATGCGGCCAGGGTCACTGGATCCCATGCGGCTAAGACAAGGGGCGCATGCGGTCAGGAAGATTGGAAACTCATGCGGCTGGGGGAATGGGTCTCATGCGGCTAGCTGGCCAATCAGGTACATGCGGCCGGGGGGGAGTGTGGTTCCATTCGGCTCGAGAAGAAGCAACCCATGCGGCTGCGGGGAGTAATGCCTATGCGGCTGGAAGCAAGTGTGCATATGCGGCTCGCGAGTGTTGAGTTCATGCGGCTCAGGTTGAAGTCCTCATGCGGCTGGATCAAGCAAGTCTCATGCGGCCAGCGGGAATGGCGCATGCGGCTGCAGAGTTCAGAACTTATGCGGCTGGAAATTGAGTGAGTTATACGGCCAGATGAGTTCGGCCCTCATGCGGCTCAAGTACTTCCAGCCATGCGGCTGAAGAGAACACTTACCGCATGAATATTCATGCGGTCAAGTCAAGCACTGTTCATCTTCTCCAAAATTTCAGAGAAGAAGAACACCATGAGAGCCAAGTCCTCAAGCTCCATAACTCCATCATCCGAAGCCTAAATCCGAACTTCCATAGGTCAAAATAGGGTAGAACAAAATTCTCTACAACATGGAACCATCAAAACTAAGAAATAACAAGATTAAGTAGATCAAAACCCAAAAATCCAAAAATAATGCAAACTTAGATCTACAAGAATCTAGCAATGGAAATTAGAAAAGCCAAGTACTAAAGTATTTTATAATGTAGTAAAGAAGATAATGGAGCAATAAAATCAGAGTTCCTCCATGAAGCAAGTTGCACTTGCCTAGACCTCTCTCTTCTCTCTCTGGTAGGTAAGGAAGTAATGGGGAAGAAGAAGATGAGTAATGAAGAGAGAGAATAGAGAGAATGGATTAATAAATACAATGGTGGTGGTAGGTAGGGGTTCACATTGGTTCATATTGAACCAAAGAAAACCGAGCCAAGCCGAACCAACCCAAGGAAATAACCAAGCCAAGCCAAGAAGGAATTAAGCAAGGAAATCATGCAATACAAGAATAAAGTACGTACACGTATTCCAAGAATACGTGATACGAACCACAGGCATTACAACTCTATCCACCTTAAAAGAATTCTGTCCTCGAAATTTAATCAAGAGGCTAGAGGAGCAATGACAAGCTACATTAATCACATGCAAGCTATAACTAGGCAGACAATCACTTATTCAAGCAAGAAATCGAAGACATGAGGCATAAGAAAGACATTATATCTCACGAGTCAAACAAGTCGGGATATCGCGATCGGATATCGTCCTCACGCTCCTACGTTGACTTACCCAAAGAGTGATGACCCCAAGCAACTCGGACTAACTTAATAGTCTTGTTCTTGAGTATCTTCTCTCTCCGGTCCAATATAGACACGGGCCTCTCCTCATACGAAAGGTTGGTACCAACAACCAATTCCGAATGATCCAGGATATGGCTCGGGTCTGGGATATACCGCGTAATTGGGATACATGGAACACGTCATGCACCTCGCTTAGCGACGGCGGAAGAGCGAGACGATAGGATACATCTCCTACTCGCTCCAGAATGTCGAACGGTCCTATATACCTAGGACTAAGCTTTCCCCGGACGCCGAAACGAGTGACGCCACGGTTAGGCGAAATCCTCAGGAATACATGATCGCCGACCGAAAACTCGAGAGGGCGCCAATGAGAATCGGCCCAATGGCGCTGGCGATCTTGGGCAACTCGAAGATGATCTCGAACTCTTCTGACCACTTCAACTGTCTGAGCGATCATTTCCGGACCGAGCATCTGTCTCTCTCCAACATCATCCCAGGCTAGCGGGGATCTGCACTTCCTACCATACAGTGCCTCGAACGGTGCCATCTGGATACTGGCCTAGAAACTATTGTTGTACGAGAATTCTACCAGGTGCAAGTGATCTTCCCACGAACCACCGAAGTCAAGTGTGCATGATCTCAACATATCTTCAAAAGTCTGGATCGTGCGCTCCGACTGACCATCTGTCTGCGGGTGATAAGCTGAACTGAACTGGAGGCGAGTCCCCAAACTCTCTTGCAAGCTACGCCAAAAGTGTGACGTAAATCTAGAATCTCGGTCCGAGGTAATACTGACTGGCACACCGTGCAATCTGACAATCTGCCTGAGGTACATTACCGCTAGCTGAGCCGTCGACTGACCAACTCTGAATGGAAGAAAGTGAGCCACCTTCGTGAGCCGATCAACAATAACCCAGATAGCATCTCTACCAGCTGGGGATCTAGGTAATCCAGTCACGAAATCCATGGTCACATGCTTCCACTTCCATTCTGGAATCGGCAAGGACTGAAGAAGTCCAGCCGGTCTCTGATGTTCAGCCTTGACTTGTTGGCAAACCAAATACCGAGAGACAAACCAAGCTATCTCCCGCTTCATGCCATTCCACCAGAAGTGCTAACGAATATCTCGGTACATCTTCGTACTGCCAGGATGGATGGAATACTGAGAACTGTGCGCCTCTGACAAGATCTCCTGCCTGATATCTCTACTGGATACACAAAGACGCTTCCCATGTCGAAGTGTACCGTCCTCATGAATGCATAACTATGGTCTTTGTCCTGCCTCGCACTCTGCCCTGAGTCGCTGAAGCTTGGAATCTGCTGACTGCGCCATCCGGATCCTCTCGACTATAGTAGACTGAACTTGCATGCTGGCCATCAATGCTACACTGGAAGGAAGAACAACTTCAATACCCATCTTCTGAAGATCTGCTAACAGCTCTGGTTGAGCTGTTAGGAAATAAACTCTGGCTCTCCTGCTCAATGCATCCGCAACAACATTGGCCTTCCCAGGATGATACTGCAGGTTGACATCATAATCCACAAGAAGCTCCAGCCATCTCCTCTGACGCATGTTAAGATCCTTCTGGGTGAAAACATACTTCAGACTCTTGTGGTCGGTGAAAATCTCCACCCTATCTCCATACAAATAGTGCCTCCACAACTTAAGTGCAAATACTACTGCTGCCAGCTCCAAGTCATGGGTTGGGTAATTTCTCTCATGATCACAAAGTTGTCGTGACGCATAAGCTATTACCTTCCCATGCTGCATCAGAACACATCCTAAACCCCTGCCTGAAGCATCACAATATACTGAGAATCCTCCGGTCCCATCTGGAAGCGTGAGAATAGGAGCTGTTATCAGGCCTCGCTTCAACTGCTCAAAAGAACTCTGACACTCTGTCGTCCAAGCAAACTGCGCATCCTTGCGGGTCAACTGCGTCAATGGCGCTGAAATTCGAGCAAAATTCGAAATAAACCGCCGGTAGTAGCCGGCCAATCCAAGAAAACTACGAACCTCTGCAACTGTGCTGGGCACTGGCCATGACTCAATAGCCACAATCTTCTGGAGATCCACTTCCACTCCTTCTCTTGTGATGATATGACCCAAGTACAAAATGCGATCGAGCCAGAACTCGCATTTACTGAACTTGGCATATAACTGGTGCTCCCTGAGAATCTGAAGAACAACTCTGAGATGCTGCTCATGTTCTGCCTCACTCTTGCTATAGACCAGGATGTCATCCAAGAACACAATCACAAACTGATCCAAGTAAGGCATGAAAATGCGATTCATGAGATCCATGAATACGGCTGGCGCATTGGTTGCTCCAAAAGGCATAACAAGGAACTCCCAATGCCCATATCTCTATCTAAAAGCTGTCTTCGGGATGTCCTGCTCTCTGACTCTGATCTGATGATATCCTGAGCGCAAGTCGATCTTCGAAAATACTGATGCCCCTTTGAGCTGATCAAACAAGTCATCTATCCTCGGGAGAGGGTATCTGTTCTTGATTGTCACTGAGTTTAAGGTACGATAATCAACACATAGCCTGGACATACCATCCTTCTTTTTCACAAGAAGCATCGGGGCTCCCCAAGGCGATCCACTAGCACGAATAAATCCCTTGGCTCGAAGTTCCTCAATCATCTTGTACAATATCTCCAACTCTGACGGCGCCATCCTGTAGACTCTCTCTGACACTGGGGCTGTCCCGGGAATCAAGTCTATAGTGAACTCGATCTCCCGCTCTGGAGGCATACCTAGTAGCTCTTCTGGGAAAACATCTGGGAACTCATCCACTATCCTGGGCAACTGTATTGCTGCTACTGCCATCCGTAATACTGGAGGAGAAGGTTCAACTACTCCTCTGGAAAAGGAAAACTCTGGCTCGCCTGGAATGCTAAAAACAACCCTACTAATATGGCAGTCTATTCTAGCATACTGGTTCCTCAACCAATCCATCCCTAAGACCACATCATAATCGGCCATCGGGAATTCTATCAATCTAGCGGGGAACTCTCTACCGCTAACTACGATCCGATACGAGGAAAACACTCTATCTACTCCCACAAGTCCGTTACCGATAAGTATATTGAGCCTTACTGATAATGACTCGGGCTCCAATCCTACCCGTGTCGCGAATCGTACAGACATAAAAGAATACGATGCACCAGAATCAAATAAAGCTGAAGCTGGAAAGGAGTTGACGAGAATAGTACCTGCCACTACCTCTCCTGGTGCCAATTCTTCCTCTGCGGTCATCACCATAGCCTGACCGTGCCCTCGGGGTGGTGGTCCCCTCTGCTGAAATCCTCGCGGCCTACTCTGGCTCAAGGCTTGGGCTTGAACATGCTGCTGGGGGTTCTGCTGCTGGAACATCTGGGACTGAGGCGGCAAGGGCCTCGGTAATGGGTACTGCTGCTGCTGCTGCTGGACCGGTGCTGGTCCTCTCACCGAAGTGCTAGAAAGGTTGGACGATGATGAACCACCCCTGTTCGGGCAGGATCCAACCTTATGGTCTGCCGCTCCACAAACCAGACACAATCCATGTGCCCTACGACACTCTGCTACCACATGGCCTGGCTTCCCACAATGAGAACATCCCATTGCGGAAGATTACTTCTGCTTCTGCTGCTGCTGAGGGTTCGTCGGAGTTGAATGCTGAACCGACGTCACGGAGGCCGCCCGCCTCGGAGCTCCAATAGTCAAAGCCCTGGCTGCCGGGGCTGGTGCTGAAGACTGATTCATCTGGCCGTGAGATCTCTTCCGACCTCCGACCCTATCCACAATCCTCTGGGAGGTATACTCATGCCTCCGGGCTGCTCTCAAGACTGCATCAAAAGTCTGATGCTCAAACTGCTCGACTGCCAACAAGATCTCCAGGTGAAGTCCCTGCTGAAACCGCTGGGCTCTATCATACTCGGTTGCCACCAAAGTGGGAGCAAACCGACTGAGTCTAGAAAACGCGGTCGCATATCCATCGACCGTCCTGTCTCCTTGCTTCAGATTTGTGAACCTCGTCTGCAGGTCATACCGAGCCACGGCATCGAAATACTTGGTCTGGAATCTCTCTCTGAACACCTCCCAAGCAATAGGTGCTGCTAATCCAACGGCCTGAGCTGCCCACCAGCTGCGGGCAAGATCTAACAACTGCAGGCGCACAACGGCCACCTTCTCGTTCGCTGGGGTCCGGGCTGCTTCTAGAACCACCTCTGTGTCCTGAAGCCAAGCATCTGCTGCGATAGCATCTTCACTACCATCGAAGAATGGAGGGTTCAAGCGCTTGAAGCTGTTGGCCGCGCTGTTACCCTGATGACCTCCTCTGGTCAAAGCATCCGTCACTGCCTGTTGCAAGGCATCTCCACGACGATCTTGAGAAGCTATCAAGGTCCTGACGAGTCCTACTAATGTGCCATCATCAGGTTCGGCAGGCTGAACTGGCTGAACTGGGGGCTCTCCAATAGGCTCGACTCTGGAGGCTACTTCGGAGTGCTGGACTTGATCTCCGAGTTGCTGCAGGTCCGCAGGAGGTGCTCCGCCTTGCTGATCGGTAGGACCACGAACAATGCCGCTGAAGAAGACGACATAGGAAACAATAAGGAAGGACCAGGACAGATCAACGATACAAGCACATGATCAGGACAAGAATCCAGAGATTCAGAAGATACGAGCAGAGATCAAGGACGAATACTGATTGAGACATCTATTCGGTAAACCCTCACATATCTTGATTTACAAGACCTGCATGGGCTACCACTTAAACCATGTCACGCCCCCGAACCAGAATACTGGAGAGCGGGGGCAGACATAGCCAGCTACGTATATTGAAATGGATTCCATCTCGCTATACGGTCACGGCTGTCTAGATACATGAGGGTTTACTACAAGCCAACAGTCTCCTATGGTCATGAACAAGCCTATTGTCTCAATCACAAGCAAGTAAATAGATGTTACAAGATGTATGATCATTAAATATACAATAATAAGGCGTCCCAAATATTACATATTCAGCTGATCATGAAGCTAGTCGTTACAAAATGTTAGGACTAGCAAGAGTTTAGTCATACATGATCAACCCTAGGATCTGTCAATCATATTACAGCCCGTAGGCAGACAGTAAGTAAAGTGCAATCGAGCTAAACAGGTGCTCGTCGGCTAAACGCCTCAAAAGAATATTTTTATAATAAAGTGGGAGATCAAAAAATAAACCCACTCGTTGCCAGGGTTCCGTCTAGTGGCCACCATCTGGCTGGAAGGTCGGTAGATCCTCTGGAGCTGCTCCAAAATCTGGCCACACAAAACCAGCTGGGTCAGACCCCAGAAAGAGCAAGTGCCACAAAGGAAGCTTCACTTAGGAACTAAAACCAACAATCAGCACAAGATATAAATAAAAGTAAGAACTGGAAATAAAGAAAATACATCAGGATGATATACGACGAGATAACCATGGAACTATTCAGATAACCAGGTTACAACCCGTAAACCAAACAAGGACCGGGGTTGTAACCCTTTGTCTGAACAGAACTTAGAATTCTTACCATTTATCGATAACATAAATACAGGCATTCAGGTCATATAGCAATCTGGAGCAGGATCAGGACAAGACTAGACTGGTTAGACTCCATCCAATCATTTTACGGCCAAGCAAGAATTACGGCTTGATACTTTAACTAACTAGGGTTGTCACAAGCCTAATTACTAACAAGATGCAGTGAGATTATTCCACAGCCACAAGCCCTGCAGACCATCCAGGTTACCCAGGTCGAAAGATTAAGGTTGAATTCGGGTGGGTATATCGTCCAGGAAACGCATGTACCCTTAAGTAGCTTGAAGGGTGCAACACATGACAGTGTGCTGGAAATGTGCCCTACTCGACGGCAGGCTACAGATCCCAGGTGTGCCCAGGTAACGGGATTGCCTGTAGCTGGGAAATCTCTTCATGACTAATGTGTTAATCTAGTTATTAACCTTAGTCCATTTCAATAGGTACTCCTGATCGTGGTACTCAGGAGTCCCCTCCTAGACATGATGCAAGACAGGACTGGATTATTTGTACAAGCACAATCACCCACGGTGTCCAGGATTAATTATACAAGTCATGTCATGTCAGGTAGCCGTCGCAACAGCTTATCAGATATATCATATCAGGTTTATCATGTCAAGTGTTCTTGTCAGGAGTGCGCCACGACGGGCCACTATCAGGTCATGTCAGGTTTATCATGTCAAGTGTGCACCACTACAGGTCACTATCGTGTCATGCTCAGGTACCATTTCCAAACGTATTAAACAAGTCCATGATTATCAAGTTCATGACAAAAGGCGTAAGGATATAAAATGGACGTAAAATATCTAATAAAATATCAATATTCAGGGCTATAGAAGAGTCATGCGGCTAAGTCATATGCGGTCAGGGAAGGGTAGACTCATGCAGCCCAATTAGGAGAGCGTATGCGGCCAGGGTCACTGGATCCCATGCGGCTAAGACAAGGAGGCGCATGCGGTCAGGAAGATAGAAAACTCATGCGGCTGGAGGAATGGGTCTCATGCGGCTAGCTGGCCAATCAGGTACATGCGGCCGGGGGGGAAGTGTGGTTCCATACGGCTCGAGAAGAAGCAACCCATGCGGCTGCGGGGAGTAATGCCTATGCGGCTGGGAGCAAGTGTGCATATGCGGCTCGCGAGTGTTGAGTTCATGCGGCTCAGGGTGAAGTCCTCATGCGGCTGGATCAAGCAAGTCTCATGCGGCCAGCGGGAATGGCGCATGCGGCTGCAGAGTTCAGAACTTATGCGGCTGGGAATTGAGTGAGTTATGCGGCCAGATGAGTTCGGCCCTCATGCGGCTCAACTACTTCTAGCCATGCGGCTGAAGAGAACACTTGCCGCATGAATATTCATGCGGTCAAGTCAAGCACTGTTCATCTTCTCCAAAATTTTAGAGAAGAAGAACACCATGAGAGCCAAGTCCTCAAGCTCCATAACTCCATCATCCGGAGCCTAAATCCGAACTTCCATAGGTCAAAATAGGGTAGAACAAAATTCTCTACAACATGGAACCATCAAAACTAGGAAATAACAAGATTAAGTAGATCAAAACCCGAGAAATCCAAAAATAATTCAAACTTAGATCTACAAGAATCTAGCCATAGAAATTAGAAAAGCCAAGTACTAAAGTGTTTTGTAATGTAGTAAAGAAGAGAATGGAGCAATAAAATTAGAGTTCCTCCATGAAGCAAGTTGCACTTGCCTAGACCTCTCTCTTCTCTCTCTGGTAGGTAAGGAAGTAATGGGAAAGAAGAAGATGAGTAATGAAGAGAGAGAATAGAGAGAATGGATTAATAAATACAATGGTGGTGGTAGGTAGGGGTTCACATTGGTTCATATTGAACCAAAGAAAACCGAGCCAAGCCGAACCAACCCAAGAAAATAACCAAGCCAAGCCAAGAAGGAATTAAGCAAGGAAATCATGCAATACAAGAATAAAATATGTACACGTATTCCAAGAATACGTGATATGAACCACAGGCATTACAATAAGTATTTGTGTGTACGTATATAGATACGTAAAACGTATATATATATATATGTATATATATAATTATATATATATATATAGTTATTAAGCAGTAGTAATCCCAACCCAAGGCCTATCCCAGGCTCAGCCCAAAGCCAGCAAGCCCGCATATACATACTCCAATGAGTGCTAGCACTAGGAATGATTTAATATATTTACACACACAAATCACACGCAAACAACACATTATTATAAGTGAAAAGTATCTCCAACTCCTATATGAAAACCATGGGATTTAAACTTTGATACAAACATGAATATATCCAACTTCAATAAACAGCATCAGCAGCAAGCCTACCCGAGTTTGAATAAAACTCTCAGCTCTCCACAGAGCCTTCCCCTCTGTTCGGTTTTCAAACCCGAACCCAGCCTTACAGCCGAGCTCAGTGACTTGATCTTCTGGCACGAGTGGGGGCTTGGCCTAGCCCAGCTAAGTTAAGCTTGGCCTATTCCCCTCAGGCTTTGATATCATTATATATATATATATATACACTTATTTTTTTCCTAAAGCAACATCAGCAGCCGGCCTAAATCCCCTTAAACCCGAACTCACCATGCCGAAACACCCGAGCTAACAGGCCCGAGCTGCTTCCCCAAGCAGAGCTCAGCGACCCCCACAGCCCACAAGAACCGCACCCGAGCTAAAGCCAATCCGACCCCAGACTGTCCATAACCGTAAGTATTTATATAACATAAGAGAGGGGGGGAACGATTACTCAAAACCCTAATACAAACCCTAAACCCAGAGCCGCAGCCTTCATCCCAGCCGCGGGCAACCCCAACCGACAGCTGCGGACGGCCGCCGACCGCCGGCGAAGTCGCGACAGGGTCGCACGCACACAGGCGCGTGCTAGAAAGGAACAACAGCAGCAACGCGCGGCCATCGGCCCTACTTCATCGCAATTTTTCTCCGTACTCGAGGAACGAATCTCCGAGCCGTTTATTCAGGTATAAACCTAATATAACCCCCTTCATGATCCTTTAAATAGTTTTGAATATGGTTGACCAAATTGATCAGGAAACTGATTCGAATATCGGCGAAATCCTGTCCAAAACAGGACGTAAGTTCGGTCCAAATACCCATGTTGGGAGGCCGTTTCTGGTCAAACCAAAGACCAGTTTAGAATTCTATTTGAACAATCATTTAGAAAACCTAACTGAGATTAAAACTCATTAATTAGTTTATTTTGTAACTATTATTTTCTGTTTAAAATAAGGTTAAAGTTGATCAAAAACCTGTTTTGAAAATATCGAAAACCATCCACACGACGTGCGTCCCGCCATTCCGGGCGACGTGGTCACGAACCGAAACCATCAAAAGCTGCGTAACGGCTTCGTGGTCGTATGGGCTTTGGCAGAATTTAAATTGGTCGCGTGTGCGCGACGAATTTGATGCGTATCCGTCGAAATTCGCCGTATTGTGCACGTTGCAAATTTCTCCATTACTTTGTGCACGTTCGTCAGATCGAGACAAAACTTGTGCCAGCAGGACCGTATCATTTTTCTGGTCCTGTATGCCAAGTTTGGTCCAATTCTGAGAAAGTTGAATCCGACGTCGTTTTGCGGGCCCTACGGTCCCACTCAACGGGTGATTTTGTGCACGGCCCGCCGGAATCCAACTCTGGACATACAGTTGGGTTCGTATCGGAAAACTGGATCCGTAGACATATAGTTTGACAACTTTAGAGACCGTTGACCCTGGCACGCTTTTCGGTGCAAAGCGGGTCCAACGGCGGACATCGTTTTTGCTCGAAATTACCGTTTTACCCCTGTGTCCAGAATTGGACTTAAGGACAGGCAATCCTAGCTAATTGGACTATTCTGAGATCATTGGTATTGTTTATTTCAGCTTCCGGGGATTGTTGTACGGGTTTTGACTATAGTGGCACATTGAGTAGTTCAGATTGTCGGTTTTACCAGCAAAGGACCACAGGCGAGTACAGTTTATTGTCTGCATTTTGATATTGATTTTTACTATATTTCATTGATTGGCCATTGGTTATGTGATTATTTTCTATTAAAATTGTTGAGTCGGGAATGAGAAGTACCAACGATGTGTGATCTGACCTTAGACAGTGTAGACAGTGATTCATTATTTCTTGTAGACAGTGTAGACAGTGATCTATTTATTTCTTGTAGACAGTGTAGACAGTGATTTATTTATTACAAAGTAGACAGTGTAGACCATGATTATTACTGTATTTAAATTATGTAGATCGTGATTATTATTTTGTAGACAGTGTTTCTTTATTGTAATATTTTCTGTAGACAGTGTAGCTTTATACAATGTAGACAGTGTAACTTAGACAGTGTAGACAGTGTAACTTTAGACAGTGTAGACAGTGTCGCATAATTATCCCGAGACCGATCACATATCAAAGGTACTTCTAGCAGTTGGGGAAAGTCTGTTGTGTGTATTTATTTACTATTAGTTTTCTGTATTTCCTGTTTATTTTCAAAACTCATAATTGATGTCTAACCTTTGTTTTATAGTCATCTTCTTTATTTGAAATTACATTCAGTGAATTGTGCTCGTTCCATTCCTGACTGGAAACCAACATTTTCAGGTTAGCCATGGATTCACTTAGCTTGGGGAGTGACAGAAATACTTGCAGACAAAAGCCTAGAGACTAGCTAGATAGTTGAGTTGTAGTCATTCATTTATTTGTACAAGTTTATATTTTTCTACAAATGTAAAACTTGTGATCAATGTAATTTAAATTAATTATGTGAATGAGCATTATTTATGATTTCGATCTTCATGGCCACGACAGCGTTCTACCGCCGACACTGCGGCGTAGGCTGGCTTGGACACGTCTCGTATCCGTTTTAAAAAAAAATGGGTGTGGGTCGTGACAGCTTTCGACCTCCGGTCCTGTCACTGTTCGCTGTACTGTTTCCATGATATCCACCTCTGCCCAGAGCATCTGCCACCGCCTGACACAAAGTGTTTCCTCGAGGATCCTGCGATGCAAGCAACTCCCTGATAAGTCCAACCAAGGCTTCATCATCCTGCATTGCGAGCTGGGCTGGCTGAACCGGGGGTTCTGGATCTCCGTGAGGCATGACCCGGGAGGGTGCTTCTGAGTGCTGGGCCTGATCCCCAGGTTGCTGCTGGTCCACGGGAGGTGCTCCGCCTTGCTGATCGGCAGGTCCAGGAATAATGCCGCTGAAGAAGACGACATAGGGAACAATAAAGAAGGACCAGGATAGATCAAGGATTACAAGCATGTGATCAGGACAAGAATTTTAGGAATCAAGAGGATACGAGCAGAGATCAAGGGCGAGTACTGATTGAGACATCTATTCGGTAAACCCCCACATATCTTGATTTACAAGACCTGCATGGGCCACCACTTAAACCATGTCACGCCCCATAACCGGAATACCGGAGAGCGGGGGCAGACATAGCCAGCTACGTGTCACGCCCCGCTCCCGTAGGAACGATCGTCCTCGCTAAGGCGTGATGCCGCACGAGCCTAGATTGCGCTCGTGCAAGGCAGTTCCATAACGGCCGATTACATCGGCGGCGACGGGGTCGTCGCACAGAAGTCCCAAGCAGAAACATTGAATCATTGCAGCGGAAATTTAAAGAAGAACATATATGAACACAAGTAACTCAAAAGAATCTCTTTATTGATATTGAATACAGGATTACATTTATGGGCGCAAGGCCAATTACAAGTCTCTCAGGCTCACTTTTCACTCATTTACAAGTCACTCTGCTCTCTCTCATCTCTCGATACAATGCTTGAATCCAGCGGAAGCTTCGGAAGGCGATGTCCATACATTATGCCCTTTATAAGTCTTTGGGTCACACGGCCGCACGCTTCGAACTTGCCAAGGAACTCCGTGCCTCGACGCATCCAAGCGAGCTCCGCGCCACGAGCTTCTAACTGTGCCTGCACATGAAACACTGTATGGGTGTCAGTACCACTGTACTGGCGGAGTGAGCTTCTCGCCCACCCATACATAACCGACACGTTCATTTACTTTTGTGCAGCTTAAGTCCCTTTCGATTGTCTTCCTAGTCTTGCCTTAGGATGCATTTTAAGACTTGACGTCTCGACGTGCAACGACATGGTCGTGCTTCAATACCAGCGTGTGTTTCGATCGAGGCAGTGCCTCATCGCTTAGGTACTTGAGCAGACTTCAAGGCGGGACGGCAGGGTCGTGCCACTTTCTATTCCAAACTTAGACTTATTCAAGACTGTGCTTTGTCGAGGGGCAATTCACGTGAACTCGGCCGTGCCAGGACCCTTTGATTAAACTCAAGCGCCACTAGACCAATTCTTGTGCTAACGATTCAAGTGCCAAGGGACGGCAACGGGACGACTCGTGCAGGTCGTGCCTTAGACTTTACTTAGACTAGTTTGCACATTCAAGACTGAGGCCGTGCCTCGCTATCAAGACTTATCCATGCGACCGCCTTGCGGCCATCCTGTTAGAGTCGTTTGCTAACTTAGACAAGACTTGTCAAATACAATCTCGACTTCATGAATATCCCAATGCCATCTATCGTGCTAAGCACGGTGCCTATGCTGCAGCCTAGTCTTAGGCCGAGACATTCATTTACCGACTAGACAAGCATTCAAGTTCTAGACTCAATCCAAAGGCATACACGCGGAGTCGCCGCTATCTGCCGACTCATCTACATGAGGAGGTCACTAGCAATTTCAAGCTATCTTGGACATGGCTCGTGGGATATCCACCTGTACCAACACGGGAAGCTAGCCCGGTGGGGTGGAACTCTCCCATGCGGTCATCCAGCATCCTACGTTGAGCCACACTTGCTTCTCCCGGGCGGATGATCCCGGTGCCCCGGAGGAGATCATCCGAGAAGACTACACCTTGTCGACAAGTTGTCCATGACCATGCAAGTCTAAACTCGATCTACCAGTCTTTCCTTAATATGAACATGCTCTTCCTTCTTTCTATCAAGACTTACGAGACTCCCAAGTGCGGGACTTATCAAGAATTCAGGCAGGACATGACCGGGCAGGACCGGCATGCTTATTCAAGTATTCAGACAGGACATGACCGGGCAGGACCGGCATGCTTATTCAAGTATTCAAGTAGGACATGACCGGGCAGGACCGGCATGCTTATTCAAGTATTCAAGCAGGACATGACCGGACGGGACCGGCATGCTTAAAAAGTATTCGGCCGTGGCTCGTGCCTTAGACAGACATGATTCTCTAGGCGACGCTAACGCTCAAGTCATATACTTTATACGACGAGCCTTATTCTTAAGGGACTACTTGACTTGACAACCGCAGCTAGAGCGGGACAGCGCTAGGAATGGCTTCGTTAGCCTAGAGTAACTCTTGTTGACTTGTACGGGCAATGACTCGACGAACAAAGGCTACGCCGAGCTACGCATCGAAGGAACGTGCTAGGCACGGGGTCGACTTAACAACCAAGTTCTCGGGTGCCTAGACTTAAGCCAACGAGCTGTACAAAGATGACTTAACTTGCGGGATGTGCGAAGGCTATGCCAAGCCTTGCGGGACAAGATCGTGCATGCTTTGTTAAGCATTCGTGCGGGCGACGCCTATGACTTAGGCAAATTCGAGTGTTGGGACGAATCGACGGGACTAACGGGACATGCGAAGGCTACGCCAAGCCTTGCACAACGGGACCGTGCCTGCTTTAGCAAGCAATTACGTAGGCGACGCCTAAGACTTAGGCTAATTCGAGTGTCGGGACGAATCGACGGGACCAACGGGACATGCGAAGGCTACGCCAAGCCTTGCACAACGGGACCGTGCCTGCTTTAGCAAGCAATTACGTAGGCGACGCCTAAGACTTAGGCTATTTCAAGTGTCGGGGCAACTTAACAACTTAAGCCAACGTCCTTCTCCTAAGCCACGGGATCGAAGGACCGAGTGTCATTTGAAAGCACGCTGAGCCGACTTCTATGTTGACCGTGGGACCATTTTCCATGTTCTAGGACATTCTGACCCGACGGGATTATTCCCTTAGCTATGTTGGTGCGTAGCTTTTAGATTAGCCTACCAGTGCAAGTTAAAAACATTGCGAGTTATTAAGTGAAGGCTAAGATGAAGCAAGTTCACCGAAACTCCCCCACCTGTGCGAGGAGTCGCCTCGATCGAGCGAGCCTTCGAGCAGCCGTTGCAAGGCTAAGTTCCAACGCCGTCGGCATTTCGATTTCTCCGATTGACTTTGCGGAACGGGGCACTACACTACGTATAATGAAATGTGATCCACTCCACTATACGGTCACGGCTATCTAAATGTATGAGGGTTTATCTACAATCCATCAGTCTCTTATGGTCAATGACAAGCCTAGTGTCTCAATCACAAGCAAATAAGTAAATGTTACAAGATGTAAGATCACCAAATATACAATAGTAAGGCATCCCAAACATTATATATTCAGCTGATCATGAAGCTAGTCGTTAGAAAATGTGAGGACTAGCAAGAGTTTAGTCATACATGATCAACCCTAGGTTGCCAATCATGTTACAGCCCGTAGGCAGACAGTAAGTAAAATGTACACGAGCTAACACTTGCTCGGCGGCTAAACGCCTCAAAAGAATAATTTTACAATAGAGTGGGAGAGCCAAAATAAACCCACTCGTTGCCAGGATTCCGTCTAGTGGTCACCATTTGGCTGGAAAATCGGTAGATCCCCTGGGGTTGCTCCGGAATCTGGCCATACAAAACCAGTTGGGTCAGACCCTAGAAAGAGCAAGTGCCACAAAGGAGGCTTCACTTAGGAACTAAAACCAGTAAATTAGCACAAGAGTATAATTACATATTAAGAGACCGTAATTTAAGAAAAAGCATGACATGTGAATATAAAAGACAATCTTGTACAGAATCAATAAAAGACAGGACATATTGGAAAAAGCATGACAGGATGATATACGATGAGATAACCATGGGACTATTCAGATAACCAGGTTACAACCTGTAAACCAAACAAGGACCGGGGTTGTAACCCTTCGTCTGAACAGAACTTGGTTTCTTCCACCATTTATCAGCAAGATAAATATAAGAAATCTGGTCATGTAACAATCTTGTACAAGATCAAGACGAGACTAGACTGATCGAACTCCATCCAACATTCCCGGCCAAGCAATAAGTACGGCTTGATACTTTAACTAACTAGGGTTATCACAGGCCTAGTTACTAGCAAGATGCAGCGAGATTATTCCAAGTCCAGTTACCCGCCTGCTGCTACCTGAGTGACCCCAGCAAAGAAAAGAAAAAAGATAGCATGATATAGCAGACACACTGTAGTAAGATACATGTGTCCTAAGGAAGTGCCACACTCGACGGAGGGCTGTGAATGCGCTCATCTCGACGGATAGCAACAAATCCCTAGTATAAATATATATATAAGGTCGGGATCAAAGGGGCAACAGGTAACTGAGAAAGTCTCTCCATGAACTACTGGATTATTCTTGTAATTAGCCTTAGTCCATTTCAGTGGATAACCCTGACCGTGGTACTCAGGGGTCCCTGTCCTAGACATGATGTAAGACAAGACGGGTTCATTTGTACAAGCACAATCGTTTACGGTGTCCAGGTCATTCATACTTATCATGTCAGGCAGCCGTCGCAACGGCTTTACCAGAAGTATCATGTCAGGTTTATCATGTCAAGAGTGCGCCACAGCGGGCCACTATCAAGAATTATCATGCCAAGTTATCATGTCAAATTATCAGGTCAAGTCTATTTGTCAGGAGTGCACCACGGCGGGTCACTATCAAGTCATGCCAGTTATCAAGGAGGAAAGAAATTTGCATAATTAAATAATAATATATTTATAATATATATATTCTTGAAGTCAAGGAGAAACTCTACAACTTTCATGTTGGAAGTGGAAAGAAATTCTGACCACAATTCAAGTAAATAAAACATTTAAACAATCAAAGTAGACCCCATGCGGCCCAAAAGTGGGAGAATATTCATGCGGCCAAAGAGAGTGGGAGGCCACCCATGCGGCCAGCCAAAGCTTATGCGGCCAGAAAATAACTGAAGGGGGGCCATGCGGCCAGCAAGAAATATTCATGCGACCAAAAAAGTCAAGGAGAGAGGAACCCGTAATAAATGCAAGCTTCCACTCAAGCAAAAGAATAGGGCACGTGGCCACTCAAGTACAGGGGCCATGTAGGACCCAACAATTAATACAGTAGAAAAGGTTCACGTGAACCATTTAATTAATGGTTCACGTGGCCAAGCAGTGATTATATTATATTATAATAGGCCATCCACTGCTTGCATGCAAGCTACATATAATAATCATGCAAACGAGCTAATATTTCCACGCAAGCAATCTAATATTCATGCGGCTCATATATTTCCATGCACAAGCTAATACTAGCAAAGAAAATACATCGCGGCTACTTATAATTTTTTTCCATGTGGCTCACTAACAAATATGCATGCTAATGCTTAAGCCATACAAATGCTTAAAGCCAACATTAAATGCATGCTGGACATGCACTCCTTAATGCATTCGAAAATGCTTAAGCCATGCAAATGCTGGCCATGCAAAGCTTAGCTAAGCATATAATAACTAATGTATTAAATAAATGCTTAAGCTAAAGCTTAAGCAAATGCTTTAAATAATGCTTCAGCTAATGCATTGGAATAATGCATAAAGCTAATGCATTGAAATAATGCATTCAATTCCCATGCGGCTCCTATGCTTTATTTAATGCTCAGCCTTCATGCGGCTTATTGCTCACTCCTAAGGCCATGCGGCTCACTTGCTTGATAATGTATACATGCAATAATAAAGCCATGCGGCTCACTGCTTGCATATAAGCATGCAAAAATGAAATTAATGCTAAGGCCAAAGCTAAATAATTAATGCTAATGATGAATATTTAATACAAGCATTATTTAATGCTAATGGCCAAAGGCCCATGCGGCTGGGAATAACCAATGGCCTTTGCGGCTCAGGCAAGTTGCATGTAAATGCATGCAAGCTTGCAAGCAGCCAATTAATGCAAGCAACTAATATAAAAAGGGCCATGCATAATTAATTAATGCTCATGCGGCCAGAAGCTAGAAATGCTCATGCGGCCAGAAGTGATATTAATGGCTCCCACAGAGAACATGTCCATGGAAAATACCATGGCCTCCATGCTCCTCCAAACAACAATAGGAACCCAACTCCAGACTCCCGTAGGTCAAATTTGAGTAAAATGAAATTTTCTACAACATGGAACCATCAAATAGCAAAAAAAAAGCAAGTTCGATAGATCAAAATTCATGGGAACCAAAAATACCACAAAATTAGATCTACAAGAAATTAACCACAGAAATGTAAAATGCTAAGTACTAAAGTGGGTTAGAAACACATGAAGAAAATAAAACAATAAAAATGGGGTTCCTCCATGAAGCAAGATGCACTTGCCTAAGCTCTCCACTCTCTCCTGGTAGGTAAAGAGTAAAGATGGAGAAGAAGAAATGAGTAATGAGTAATAATGGAAGAGAGAGAGTGGGATTGATATTTATGGTGGGAGTGGTGGTAGGTGGGAGTGGTTCTCCACATGATAAACCAAAACAAGCAAGGTCAAATAAACCGAACCGAACCAAGCCAATGCAATTACCATGATGGACCATAAGCCAATTAAACCAATCAAACAAAATTAACCAAATTTAACTAATCATGATTAAGCAAAAATATGGGTCCAAAACACGTATACGTACAGTAAATACGTATAACGAATTTGGGACACTACAATATAAATACACATATTTAACATATAGGCTCCTATTTGCATCACACATACTAACATATTCATATATCTAATATATATATAATGGTAGGCACTCACACATATAAAATATATGGGGGCATATATATGATACCTATATATATAGCTATACCTCACTACATATATATACACATATGTATAGAGAAGGGCACATGTGTTCAAGGGTATGTGTAAAGTGTCAAGAGAGACTTAAACATGTGTGTGTGTGTGTGTGAGAGAGAGAAACATGTGTGTGTAGAGTGTGTCATGTGCTAGTTATACAAGAGTGTGTGATATGGCAAGACATGTGAGTGTGTGTCATGAGTGTTCAGTCACAAGAGAGTGTGAGGGTGAGTAGAACATGAGGGTGTGTGTTAGAGAGTGAAATAGTGTGTGTGTGTGTGTGTTAAAGAGTGAGTGAGTTTGTGTAAACTGTGTGAGTGTGTGAGAGAGAGAGCAATGTGTGTGTAGATGTGTGTGTAACTGTGAGTGAGTGATGAGTGAGGGATGAGTGATACTGGACTGAAAGGAAAATAAATTAATCCACAGAAATCAGCAAAGGGAAGGGAAATTTATCACAACAATTCAGAAATCTGAAACCAATTCAGCCTACACACAACCAACCCATTTTTGAATGAAATTCTTCACCAAACAACACCAAAATTGACACACAACTAGATTATATATAGGAGAACCCATATTGGGACTTAAACCAACATTTTAACAGCATTGCATAGGTTAAAATAGGTGTCCAATTTCGTATTTGAAAACTAGAATTTCAGGATACAATACCCAGTTTCAGAATTTTGGTAAAATGCTAAATGCTTAATAAAAACATATTAAAATACAAAATAAAAGGTTGGTAAATAAAATATACATTATATATGTGTCATACAAGGTGTTTGTGTCCACCAAAGTGGACACAACCGTGTCCAGATGATACAATACTCGAAATAGTGCACACATGCACTGTTTTAATGCACTGCATCGTGCACGTGTACACGCGTGTCGTGCACACGACACAGTCCAACCCAAGACTCGTGCACACTAACCTAGGTAGACCACCTATAGGGCTACCCAATAGGCTAGCTAACCCGTGTCCAAGTCGTGTCAGTGAGTGACACGAAGCCCGTATTAGAGCCAATAAATTCTCGACTGCACTGTCATCCCCGACCAGTGCAACGTGGATAACTCCCTCGATACGCCACATGGGCCCTTGAAATTTGACACGTTGCGTGTCAGTGAGTGCCCCAAGGGTTGTGTCAAATCTCGTGACAAGTGATCGAGTATCGTGTCCTGTGGAGCCCCCGCACAGCAGGACACGCGCACAGTCCCGCGCGCGCGCACCCGCGTGTGCATGTGTCGAATCCGACACGATGCGACACAGGGACACCCCCAGACCAAAGGAAATGTGTAAGCGACAACAAAAACTAAATTCCTATTTAATTAGATTTCGAAAATAACACAAAAACTTTCTTTGTGGTATTTTCACAAACACTTGCATAGGGACACTGGTACGTGTCCAAATAGGACACGAAATGGACCCAAATTCTTGGGTTTTCTATTCCTACAGTTAGGTTAGGCCTAGGGCTCCCTAGATATGCAATAAAACCAGAATTTCATGGTGAAAATAGGAAGTTACCTCTATGTATCAAAAACCCCAAAAGCTCTAAAGAGAGATGTTCCTCTTGATGGTGAAACTCCTCCAAAGTGATTTGAATCTGAGAATAAAATGTAACAACAGCAAGAAGACTAAAATTAAAACCTATTGCAATTTGTTTGGGGGGAAAAAGGAGCTAAAATGGATTTTCTAGTGATTTTTGAAGTTGGGACATTACCGCTTTCTAAAGCTTGTTCTTCCTTAGAGGCTAGCCCTAATTTCTAAGAGATTATTTATAAGGGGGGATCCCAAGGATGGGTTAAGTGGCTGGACAAAATGTTAGGGTTAGGGTTGGGTACTTGGCTAATGGGCTTTGGGCTTAGTCATAAAACGAATGACTTAAAAATCACAAGTCATGACTTGTGGTCGAAATCTTTCTATTCAAATCTCAATATTCCTAATTGATTTCACTAACTAGAGTATGGTTAACTTAACTTAACCTATGGTCTCATATCTAGCCAAGTCCAACTCAACTAGGATTAGGTCACAAAGTCAAAGCTAGTCAAAGTCAACCTAGTCAACCCTCATTCAAACAATTCTAAAATAATTTCTAAAAATTCCCATAAATTCAAATAAATTCTAATAAATTCAAATAACCCCAAAAATGTCAAAAATACCCTCAAACTAGAAATGTGGTAGTGACATCCATGTTGTCCATTATTAATGTCGGCTTGGTTTTTCAAAAAAAACAACCACACAATAATAAACATGCATAATCAGAAAAAGCAAAATAACAAAAATAAGAGAAAATATCCAACTATTATGGTCATCTTTGCTGCTCCGTCCTCAACTATCCGAATCCAAAATCTGGCGCTGTACAGATCTATTCGGGGTTCGGCTGTCTGCCTCTGGACTGCTTAAAACCAACATCTCGTCCGACGTCGGAAACAGCCACCACCGCCATCACGATTGATCAAAAATAATTAAAATTACATCAATCCTATGCCTCCCGAAGGAGTTCACACATAATCTAGATTGAAAAATTAAAATAATAAGGACGATCAACCCTCATGATTTTAATTACATCCACAGCAACAACAACATCCACGACATGTCCGTGGTTTAAACAACACAATAAAAAACATGCATTTGACCATAATAGTTGGATCTAAGATGCCTGTAAAACCGAGTTAGAACAGATCTACATCTACCGACTATTACACAGCGTAGGTTTTATTGGACAACATGGATATATCAATCAATACGTTGATCCAAAGTGGCTCTGATACCAATTGATGGAACTGGGGATTCCCAGGAACCTTCTTTGGTGTGCGTATTGATCGATAGAAAGTTAAACAGATCTAATACGTGTTCTAACCCTTCATAGGCGGAAACTAGGGTTCACGAATTATACCTGCGGCGGAAAGGCGACAAGTAATTCCTGGCAATCTCGAGCGGACGACCCCAAGATCTTCTGCACGTATTCCTTCCTTGAGTTGGACGTCGTGTGGGCGACGATCTCCCAACCTTTTCTTCTCCTTGGCATCCCTCTCTTTCTCTCCTTACGTGAATCACGAATTTAGAGAAAATTTCAGATTTCTGATCAATAATCTGGCGCCAGAGAATAGAGGATATATATAGGCTACGGCAGGGACCATGAGGAGAAATTAGGGTTAGGCCTCCTAACGGATCTGGATATCCCGTGTTCAGCCCGAACACAATCCAGGCCCATTAACAATAGCTCGGTCCACTAATAGCTATTGTTGTACTTCCTCCCTAATCCCAAATTATGTTTGAGGGCTCCTTTTATTATATGCTCGTTTGGCTCCCCATGTTAAGATATCCTATGTCCGCCGATCAAATTAAGTTACTGACAACTATATTGATTCGACATCTTTTATCCTTAAGTAGTACCGCTCAAATTTATTTGTCATATCGGATATAATCCACCTGCAGGGTTTACATGACAATCCTTATGAGCTCCTTAAGAGGACATCATCAACCCGATGTATCGGGACATGGATTCCATTTATAATCAACAGCCCTATCATACATACAATGTTATTACCCAATTCATAGAGTTGTTGATCCATAATGAATCTCACTCTTTATGAGTCAAAGTAATGCACACTGCATATACTATGTCCGTTATTATATCCGATTAAGAGTACAAGCATCCATAATAACAGAGGTATTTGTTCTCTTATGTAGTCAGTACAAAGAGAACAACCTAAAGTGGTCCTTGTTAATACACATAAAGTGTACTAGTATAAACCTATAGTCAAGATAGACTAATACCAGATTACACTACAACCTTTCCAATAGATTGTCCAAGTCCTATCTAGGTTGTGAACTATTTATATACTCCATAGGAAACTGATAATATGATCTTCTGTGTGACACCACACACTATATTATCTACAATATAGAATATCAGACATTTGCATCAACACTTGCAACAAATACAATATGCAAACATTTGTCCATATGATTCTCATTTAAAATTTAAGGAAATAAGGTTACTACAAAAGTGATGCTTTTAGTATATAACCCTAACACTTCATACCTGAGTGGTGTATGGGATAGCCTCGGGGATGTCGATCGATTGAGGATACGGGGTGCCAATGAGTCTATCAGCTAGCATCGTATTGTATGCAAAGCCTTAGATCGAGTACCATTGAGTAAGTTGTAATCTTAAAGTTTATGACAAGTTTTTAAACAACTAGAAATGATGCGCACGAGAATTGAATTGTGCAAGTATGAATTATGAATATGATTGAGTAGGTAGATTGAACCGAGAAAAAGTTAAGGTGTACGAACGAATGACTCGATTGAGGAAATCGATATGAATCGTATAGAAAAAGTTAGCATGATTGGATGATAGCGTGCACGGAAATGATTCGAACATTTGAGATTGACTCTAAGGATTGGAATAGATGTTGCTCAATGATTTAAGTGAGAATAGATCGAGATAATGTGAGAAAATGTTGCTCGATGACTTAAGATAGACGGATGAACATATGTGATTATGGATTTGAACGAATTGATCATGTGAATAGTTTGGGGATTATTGAATGAATTTTGATCTTGTATATCGAGGAGATTGTGGTATATCCAATTCGGATGATAGCATCAATTGCACGACTCAAATTCGTTGCAAACGAAAATCGTCAGGTTATGCATATCATCAATGGTATTAAGGTATCAAAGATCGATATACGATAACTCGGGGGTACTCTGATTCAAGGAATGACGATCGTGTAAAGTGTTATTGTTTTGGATGGATGCTATACTTGAGATGTTGATAGAAATGGATGTTTGGATGAGAGGAAAGTATCTTGATTGCTTCGACGATAGCCACAATGGCGACGATCATGTCTTACGCGAGTGCAACACTAGCCTCGTACAGGCGTCACATCAGATTTGGGGTGATCATTCTGAAGAACAGATAGGCAACTCTAGAGGGGGTGAATAGAGTTTATAACAATAATAACCAAATAAAATTTAAACTCTTTTCACCAACAGTAAATAATCAGAGTAGTTAATGCGAAAATGAAAAGATCAAGAAAGCATACGTAAATACAGTCGTTTTAATCTGGTTTCTCTCGTAGAGGACTAGTCCAGGCCTTAGAACTCTAACTCAGGATTAAATATACTATTTGTGAAATAGTAGTTACACCTCGTGCCTTTTCTTCAGAAGAGCACGTCAACTTCTTACAATGATCGCCGTGGCGAAGCTTAGAATTTTCCAAGCGACTTTCTTAACTCTTGCACAAACTTCTAACTAAATAACACTGAGCACTTTTAGGCTTAGGAAGCTTGGCTAATAGATGAGAAGGTTAAGGCTTGTATGAGGCTTATAGAGAAGAGAAAAGATAATTGGATGATTGAAAATGAGAGAATTCAAGGCCTATTTATACTAGTTGGGATAGGCAGAATTCGGCCAGAATTCTGTGTCATGAATTCAAATTTTTGGCCGTTGGACAACTAACATACATCAAACCCTAAAAATTAGGGTCCTAAAAATTAGGGGGCAGAGTTCGGCCAGAACTCTGTGTAGGGCAGAGTTCGGCCCGAACTTTGTCTCCATAGGACAAAATGTTCAGATGGGCTTTGTGGGCTAGTTTGGCTTGGTGGAGCTTTGGGTTTGTTTGGGAGATAAGATTTAAGCCAAGAATACCCAATGCTACTCAATTTACATTTTGCTAGACTCAATAAATGTAAAATAGTACAGACTCTGAAAATGAGTGCGCTGCAGGAGAGAGACGACATATGTCTTGCACTGAGTTCTGTCTTGATGTGTCATATTGAATTATGACAAGTATCATATTGTCAATTTGTCAATATTTGGTTGACTGTGATCCAGTTTGGGTCAACAACCTATCCCATATTGATAATTGACAAAAATGATATTTGTATATTTAATGTTCATACCTGGACAGAAGTTGAAAGGGGTAGACAAGCACAGAATGCAGTAGCTCCCCCGTAATCATAGCTCCCTCATAAACATAGCTTCCCTGTAGACCAATAAGCCTTATCCTGATCTACATTATCTTCTCCCAAACATAGATATCACACAATATGATAGAAGTATGAATATCAAATAAATATTAAATAGATCTCCCCCTTTTTGGCATTTATCAAAATGAACACAACACAGAAAGGCAGAAGACTGTATAAAGGATTAACTGGCAAGCACACAAGCTATAGGTAAAAGAGAATAATATAATAACATAGATAAAAATCTAAAGATCCACATAAACTGATAATGTACTTATACAAGAAAATATAGTAAAATTGATAGGATGACCCGCGTACACACTCCTTGAACGAAAGTCATTGAACCATTCATTTGAAGCTTCCAATGAAACAAAAATTTGTTCACTGAATGTGTTGGGATCATGGGATGGTGGTAGATTAAAAGTGGATGAATAGGTTGAACATCTGGGGAGAAGGGTTCGATGAGGAAGCTGTAGAAGCATAGAATTTCATGATCAGAAATCCTATGCGCCAGACACTACATGCGCCAGGGAGCTCAGACAAAGTACTTGACAAAGCAAAAGATATAGACATTGAAAAAGGATTTTTATTTACATATAAAAGTCTATTACATGTCTAGAAAAGGCTATACAAAGGAGAAATTCTAAGAAAAGACCCTAAGTCTACAACCAGGCGCAGTGATCATCATGCGCTCTTGAACAGGCGCAGCAGCCACCATACGCTCTCAGTCAGGCGCATCCCAGCATGCTCTCAGTCAGGCACATCCCTGCGCCCTCAGCGGGGCACATCCTTTCAGCAGCTCAGTTATGTGCATCCTCAGTTATGTGCATCCCTTCAGCAGCCCAGTTATGTGCCACTCTTCCAGCCAGGCTTACCGCCGTCTAAATGCTTCGACTAATGAAACATTTATTGAGCAGAAGGAGGGTGGTAATCAACCCTCTAGCTGGAGGAAGAGCTCCCCAAACCGAGGAAGAGAGAGCACCGCAAGCCAACCTGTGGCTAGGGGAGGCTTCGAAAGAGCCTCCAAAGGCGAAGGAAGACCGTAATCGAAACCGCTGCTAAAGGAGCAGCTTTCAACACAACCAGAATGGGCGACACCCACTTTGAAGGAAGAAAGAGCCCCCAAAGCCGCAGCACCGCCATTCCGATCTGCGGCTCTTCCAGAATAATGAGACGAGGCCCGAGCATCCCGATCTTTGGATGCAACAGGCACCTTCCGCCTTCCTTGGAAGCCCTCGACCCCGACTTTTGATGTAACAGTCACCTTCAAGTGCATCAATGAAGACATTGTGTCGTATCTTCACCCTTGGAAGCATCTCATCAACAGAATGTGCTCGAGCAAAATTCACTTCGGGAAGACGTGAGAGAACGAGAAGCAAACCCTCTCCATGCCACTATTTATAGGTCGGGTAAATCAAACCCATGTGCCAAGTGGATGGCTCTCCGAATCCCGTGCAATGAATTTGCATTAAATGGATGAACCAGACGCTTCGAATTCAGCTAAGTCAAAAACGGCTATTTAAAGCACTCGAAGAACGTAACAGTCGTACCATTAAAGACGTGTCACGAAGAGCGGATGCCGGCCAGACCGTGCATCACACAGACGCGCCCCTCAAGACCGCATCACATAGACGTGCCCCTCAACACCAAGCGCCTCCCAAGGATGCGCCCTTCAAACACCAAGCGCCTCACAGGGGACGCGCCCCCATGCATCTCCATACTCCTAGTGGAACGTCGATCGATGCACCCACTCAACTGTCCATCGAATGTCAAAGAACGTTAAATGCTGAAGTCTGACAGAGTTGGCAGCACGCCCCCCGAAGACTGAACAGTTGACAGCTTTTTCAGAAGACGAAGCATTATCTACGTCAGCATCATCATTACTTTTCCTCCGACGGTTACTGCCACGTGGCCGCCCAACCACTCGTATGCGCCTCCGCAGCCATGCGCCCGAAACTCTGCATGTGCCTCAAAAGCCATGCACCTCAGACTTCTCTCTATCCCTAAAGACAGAAGTGAAGTCACCTTTGAAGCTCTGCATGCGCCTCAAAAGCCATGCGCCTCAGACTTTTATCTGATCCCAAAAGACAGAAGTAAAGTCACTACTGAAGCCTCGCATGCGCCTCAAAAGCCATGCGCCCCGAATGGTTCGTGACTCCTAAAGGTTACGAGCCAAAGTCTCTTCTGCGCCCAATCCCAGGCGCATCCTACCAGATCATTCCCCATCAAATCCGAGATCTCCGAGCCATGGGCCGATGACACATGTCCTTTGACTCGATTCACGCAAGATCTCAGCAACAGAAAGATCTTCTTCTCTACTACGTGCCGGCTTACAACAGCAGCATAAGAATTCAGCACCTCAATCAGGGCGCATCGTCCATGCGCCTCCATCAGCAATCACCACGTGGCATCCCGCGTACAGGTACATCCTATATGCGCGCATGAGAGCCAGCCTACAAAGCTATAAATAGAGGGATTATTTCCTTCTTACCCACGGACACACACAGAAAGACGAACATACATCTACAGATAGAGACGTTGCACCACCACAGAGGCAGATACAGACACTCAACGTCTTTCTCTCTCTTCGCAAGCTCCAGTATTCAGAGCAATCCAGACCTTCAGAGAACCGATAACCGTCGTCAGATCGTCAACGGAGTCAACGCATTACCACTCGCTCCAAGGGACCCAGATAAACAAAAGTGTACTCTTAGGACTACATCTAAGTCCTACATTGTAATACTGTTATGTTTGTATTAAAATTTGCAATCAAAGAATTTTAATGGCAAACAAGCTGGCGACTCTGCTGGGGACCTCTTTCTCCTCCACCGAAAAAGCTGTGTCACAATCCGACGACGTGAAGGTGGGCTCCTCCCGTAAGATGCTGGTCATGCGCCTCAATCAACAGGCGTATGAGGAGTTCATCTCTGAAGGCAGTGCGAGTCCTTCGAAGCGGCTGCCGAAGCCGAAGAAGACCCGTCGAGTCTTGGTGTGCAAGGTCGACGCCTCTGGTACCACTAGCGAAGGGGATGCGCCGATCCAGCCTTTCTTCTGTTGATGTCCTCATCAACCAAGATGTGCCCACCGGTACAGCGTATCTCTCGGGGAAACGTGCGGCCGAACACATTCTCCAGCCATATCCTTCAGGCGAGGAAGATGCGTCGACGGAGCAGGGGCGCAGCCAATGCCCCACGCATCACCTCTGATGTGCCACAGAAGGTCTCTATCTTTGACAGACTCACTCGCTGTAGTGGCAAGGAGAATTTGGATTCTGAGTACTACGCGCCCTAGCGGACTGGAACGAAGAAGTCAAGGCAGCACGGGCTATGCGCCCCAAACGTGCTATGCCAGCAGCAAGCCAGAAGCATGCACTCACAATCATGCGCGCTGCTGATGGTAAGCTGTATAAGGTCGACTCAGGTGCTTCTGCGCCAGAAAAGAGCCGACCTTCAAAGTCCTTGTCTCACTTGGGCGCATCTATTGCGTTCACAACCAAGTCGAGCAAGGCAAACCCAGTGGTCTTGAACTCCCGTGCCTCCTCTGGTTGTGCGTCTGAGGTCCATTCAAGTCACTTTAAATGTTGTTCTCCCACTACTGATCGGGACGCCTGTTTGGTGTTAGATCAGGGGGCGCATCATTCACTTAACCACCCCGGTGTTTGGCCTTGCCATGCGCCTCAAGGGGGTGCAAAGGTGGCACTCTCCTCCAACGATCTGCGTAACGTGATCACTCACAAGCGCCGATCAGGAGAGTTGACTGACAAGCATGATACGCCCCTCACAGGGCACACTTGTGCTGTGGTCACCATCAACTACTGTTGCAAGGCAGCAGTCCCTCTAAGACAGTCGGTGTTCCAGCGGCTGCAATCATCGACACCCCTCCGACGTTGCCTTGGGAAGAAGGTGTCAACAAAAGAAGAGCCCAGGGTTGCCTTATGCAACGTGATCTCTAACTCCTCGTCAGTCCGAAAGACGACTGGCAATTCCTCTTCCTCGTCCAAGAACCAGCCGAGGAAGACCAAGACAGCTGTCTCGTCCTCCGGAGTATTCGAAGGCACTCGGGGGAGGAAGAAGATCTTGGAGGAAGCTGGGGGTAGTCAGACCCTTGTCGAGCCTCCTTCCGAAGACGAGGGTGTCTTCCAAAGCACAGCTGGGGCGAATCTTCATCCTCGAGGCGAAGTCAGCCTTCCGGACGTGGCTGGGGGTCGTCTAACCCCTATAGATCTACATCTCGAAGACGAAGTCCTTCAAGACGAGGGTGTCCCCCAAGACATAGCTGGGGGTAGTCTAGCCCCTGCGGATTTGAGTCTCGGAGACGAAGAAGTCCTTCAAAATGAAACTGAGGGTAATCAGGCCCTTGCAGATGCTCCTGTCGAGAATGTTCTCCAGAACATAGTTGGGGGTGGCCAAGACGAAGCTCCAGGAGAGACGACTCCCCTACACGAGAGTGAGGCCGAGATTAAAGCCTACTTCACCGATTCGACTTGTACAAGTCACCTGACGGGAGGAAGCCAATGATGCTGACGACGAGGCAGAAACGGCAGCATAGCCGGACATGGAGCCTGATACAACTCCCGACGCTCCTTTGCAGATCTGACTCAAACGCAAACCGCCTCAGAAGTTGCCTCCCATGAACATCAAGCTACCCGGAAAAGCACCAACTGCTCATGAAGCTCCTTTGAAGATACGCCTCAAGGGAAAGCTGCCTCAGATCGGCTCCCCTTGTGGCAAAACTACAAGGGAAGGCACCAATCATCGGAGGCACGGTGGAGGCACCTCTGAAGGTGCGTCTTAAAGGCAAGCCGTCGCAATCCAAGCTTCCAGAGAAGGCCCACATACCCCTCTGGGACCCCGAAATCAAAGCTGTGGTGGACTCTCCCGATCCAACCCAGTACTCACAGATAAAGAGCTAGGGGAATATATCTCTGCTGATGTAGATGCACCCTCTCTGGACAATGTAATCCCGCGGGATAAAATCTCGTATTTCATCAATAATAGAGTGTCTTTTAATTATTCTAGTCTTCCACATTGGAATGCCATGTATACATTAGATAACGTTCTACGGTCGTTGCAAACACAAATAACGACCGTCCATTATGTAAATCGAGTAGTCCCGTTCCAAGGGGTCTGTTCTGTAGTCCCACCGCGGAGTCGAGACGAAGAATCCATCATTTTTGGCAAAGTTGAGGGTCATCAAGACCTCCTGCCACTCGAGCCAGAACCAGATACCGGTAGAATACAAGTCTATCGGTACACGGACAAGGCAAAGTACCTCATCCAAAAGATGGGTTACGACCTAGAAAACAACAAAGGCCTGAACTACGGCAAGGGTCGACGTCTTCCTCTCCGGCTTCCAACACCTAAAGGAAAGCCGCAGGACTACTATAATCGGACTCGACGGGGGATAGGCTATGTCACGCGCCGTCAACTCCAGAGAGTTCGGAGGCAGAAGAAGTAGAACATTCTCACTCGTCTGAAGCATCAACTTGGGATTCCGATACCAGTATCGGCTCAGTCTTCAAGAGAGTGCTGTCAGCCAACATGATATCTGCACAATCTCAAGAAGATGAAGGCGAAGACCAAACGCCAGAATTCTTCAAGAAGAACCCTGGGCTCAACGCCTAGGAGAACAGTGGGAGTCTCGTTTTGAATTACGCGAACCTACCACCGAAGACGAAGTCGAGCAGATCGACCTTGGGGACGGATCTTCTTCCAAACCCATCTTCATCAGCAAAAGCCAAAAGGAAAAGACCGAGAATCTTTAATCCAGCTGGCTAAAGAGTATATCGATGTCTTCGCCTGGAGCTACGAAGATATACCGGGGCTTGATCCCCAGATTGTGATGCATAGGCTGAACATCTTACCTGATGCCAAGCCTATCAAACAACAACAGCGACGCTTCCGTCCGGACATCATGAACGCCATCGATCAGGAAGTGGACAAACTCTTGACCAGCGACTTCATCCGTGAAGAATAACACCCGGATTGGGTAGCCAACGTCGTCCCTATCACCAAGAAGAACGGGAAGATATGAGTTTGTATCGACTTCAGGGATCTCAACTCTGCTTGCCCGAAGGACAAATTCCGCTTCCAATCACCGACGTGATGATCGACAACACATGTGGCTTCGAATGCATGTCTTTTATGGATGGGTATTCGGGCTACAACCAGATCAAGATGTTCCCCGATGACGCAAAACACATGTCATTCAGGACTCCAAAGAGTGTTTTCTGCTACACAATGATGCCCTTCGGCTTGAAGAACGCTGGTGCGACATACCAACGAGCTATGAGCACCATTTTTCGTCAACATCTTCGTAAGACAGTCGAATGCTATATTGACGACATCGCAGTCAAGAGCCGTCTCAAAGGAGATCACCTGTACGACCTCAAGACAATCTTCGATCTCATGCGGGCGCACCAACTCAAGATGAACCCCGCTAAATCCTTCCTAGGGATTTCTAGCGGAAAGTTCTTAGGCTTCATTATCACGGCGAAAGGCATTCTTCGATCCCGAGAAGACCAAAGCCATCCTCGACATGGACCCTCCGAAGAACCTTTGAGAACTTCGAGGCCTGCAGGGGCGTCTGGCATATATCCGGAGGTTCATATCAAACCTTTCCGGAAAATGTCGACCCTTCACCCAGCTCATGAAGAAGGAAGTCTCTTACGTCTGGACAGAGGAATGCCAAAAAGCTTTCGACGACATCAAAGCTTACCTGACGAGCCCGCCAGTCCTGGTGGCACCCGTCGCCGACAAACCATTTCTCCTCTACGTCCGTGCTATGGATCATTCCCTCGGTGCTCTGCTAGCTCAGAACAACGATACAGGCTATGAGCAAGCAATCTACTACCGCAGTCGAACTCTGATCGGGCCGAATACCGGTACAACCCCGTTGAAAAGGAGTGCTTGGCTTTGGTATTTGCCATCCAAAAGACTCGCCATTATGTCTCGGGCCAGGCAATTCATGTTATTTCCCGAGTCAATCCGCTCAGATCCTCATGACGAAGCCAGGATCATTAAACTCCCGGCTTGCCACATGGGCGATCTTGCTAACGCCATACAATATGGTGTTCGTTCTACAAAAAGCTGTTAAGGGTCAAACGCTGGCCGACTTTTTAGCTGCACACCCCATCCCAGAGTCCTCCAGACTCTACGAAGACATCCCGGATGAGGTCCAAGAATCAAACGTCACCGAAGAAGGCTCCGTCTGGCGGATGTTTTTCGATGGTGCTTCAAGAACAGGCCACAAAGGCTAAATCATCGCAGGAGTGGGGGTATATTAGTCTCCCCCGATCAGCTGGTCATCCAGCGTGCTTACTCCCTTTCGAAGCCGTGCTCCAACAATGTTGCCGAGTACAACGCGCTCATTATGGGACTCCAGCTGGCACAACAGCTGGGGGTGAATCATTTGGAAGCCTACGGTGACTCAAAACTCGTCGTAAACCAGATCAGAGGGCAATACAAAGTTCGCCATGAAGATCTGATCCCTTACCATAAAGTTGCATTGAACATCATTTCAACATTCACTGGGTTCTTCATTGAACACGTACCTCGTCTACAAAATTTGGAGGCTGATGCTCTGGCTGGCCTCGCAGCCTCCTTGGCAGCACCCCTCGGGACTCAACACTACATCACGGTAGTTGGTCGAGACTTGGTCTGTCCTAAAAACAACCTGTGCTCACGAGTGGCCCATGCCATGTCAACGAGTGCCGGTGTTAACGTCCGAGACTGAAGATTCCTATTCATCGACTTCGCTGTCTACGGAACTCTCCTAGAAGACCCAAAGAAGCCGTCTCAGTCAGTAGGCACTCTCTTCGATTCTACTACGATACAACCACTAAAATGCTGTATCGATGCTCTTACGATGGACTTTTCTTCGATGTTTGTCCAACGAAGAAGCAGTCGAAGCCCTTTGAGAAGCTCATGATGGAACCTGCGGAGCCCATCAACCTGGCCCTAAGTTGCAGGACCGACTGCGACGCATGGGCTACTACTGGCCAACCATGGCCGCTGATGCTGTCGACTATGCTAAGAAGTGCCATACGTGCCAGCTTCACGCAGACTTCATTCATACACCGTCAGAACCACTACATCCTACAGTCGTCTCCTGGCCCTTCGAAGCTTGGGGCATGACATTGTGGGACCAATCACCCCTCCTTCATCGAGAGGACACCGCTTCATCCTAGCCATCACCGACTACTTCTCCAAATGGACAGAAGCAGTTCCACTGGCAGAAGTGAAAAGCTCCAGAGTGATCGGCTTCATCAAGCACCATATCATCTACCATTTCGGGGTACCCCAGAGGATCATCCACGATAATGGTCCTCAGTTCATAAGCCATGCTTTCTACAGGTTCTGTGACAAGAATCGCATTCAAAACGTGGCATCAACCGCCTATAATCCGGTAGCAAACGGATTGGCCAGGCATTCAACAAGACTATCGTCAGGCTACTCAAAAAGGTCGTGTCATCCAACAAACGCGACTGGACGAAAAGCTCGACGAATAGCTTTGGGCCTACCGCACAACGGTACGGACCCCGACAGGCAACACACCATTCTTCTTGGTCTACGGGAGCGAAGCGGTACTGCTTGTCGAGATCCATGTAGAAGCATGGAAAATATTAAAGAAGTATCCATGCGGCTAGGAAACTCCATGCGGCTCACAGATTCATGCGGCATGAGGGGCTATGCGGCACAAGACGTCCTATATGGCTCAGAACAAGAGACACGTGGCTTGAAAAACAGTTCTCCCCCCTGCATTAATTGTTGTGACGGCTGACAACTCTGAAAAAGTGGCAGCCCTGACACAAAAGTGGTAATTATGACTCGGTCATAATGATAGACCCCTAGGGAAGAGAAAGACTCTGACACAAATCCTCCGAGATCCATAAAATGCCACGTGGCCTTGCCACGTGGACGATCAATTACGGCTCGAGCGAAGACTTCCGATGCGGTTCAGAATGAAGTCGTTCCATGCGGCTCAGGCCGAAACAGTCTCATGCGGCTCAAGCGGAGGCCTTTCCATACGGTTCAAGAGGACCATTTCCATGCGGCCCAGGCAGATGCATCCCTATGCGGCTCGCAATGATTATCTCCATGCGGTTCAAAGGTTCTAAGGGGGGAGCCACTACCCAAGCAGCCCTGACACGTGGCCCGAACCTTATGCGGTCCAAATCTTATGCGGCTCAATCGTCATGCGGTTCAATCCCCCAGTGGCTCCTAGGACACGTGTCCTAAGCCGATCATCTCCAGATTTATTGCAATCAGAGATTGGGTCAAATCTCAATAATCTGGGACACGTAGCAGGAGAATAAATCAAATTTATTCGCAGACATCAGAAGATTATTATGAGAAAGATTTATTCCAATCAGTATTAATTGCTGATGAGATTTGGTGTAATCTATACTTAATGGTCTAGATTTATCACAATCAAAACTAATGGCCTAGATTGACCAATCCACAGGCCGCCGCCATCTCCAAGAAGCAATCATTTGCAACCTTAATGATTACACCCCATTCCTATAAATAGCAGGGTACCATTCCCTTGCAGAGAGAGACGTACACACAGAGAGAGGCGCACACAGGAGCACTTTTCGAGATCAGAGAGAGCACCAGAGTACTTGGAGAGAAGAGCAGATAAGAGTAAAGGAAGCATTTCTTCCAACGCCAAGCAATCTTCTGGAGCCAGGGCTGCATACTGATCGTCCAAGGAGTAAGGCATGGCTGCCGTCGCCTTCCCGAGCCTCTATCGTCACCCCCCAGAATCTAAAATAAACAATTGTACTTAGTCTGCTGTACCTAGGCTTTCGTCCCTAGGCTTTCTTTGTACAAGCGAGTTTGTAACGTGAAGTAAAAGTCCAATCCTCCATAATTGTTCTGCTCTTTTATATTTATGGCAAACACGATGGCGACTCTGCTGGGGACAAACTTCTCCACGACTGAGGAGTTGGTGATGCAGTCGGATGCAGCCAAGCTTGGCTCCATGCAACAGAAGATGGTCGTCTGTTTCGACCAACAGGCGTTTGAAGAGATGCTCTCTGAAGGAAGTGCTGGTCCGATCCAGAAGCGAACACGCACAAAGAAAGCTCGCTACGAGTGGAGGCTAAAATCATTTGCTCCCCACAAGCTCTGGACGGGGTACTCTCTGCTATCCAACGGCGAGGGTGATTCTCATGCGGCTCCACTTCGAACCGTAGAGAACTCTGCTGTCCCCATGACCGGCAAAGAAAAGCACTACGATGCTGGACTTGTAGGGACAAAGAGCGACTCTATGCGTCCCAAGAAGAAGCCGAGCACTCCTGTGGCCAAATCTGCCAACCACATGCAGGAGGCTCATGCGGGTGGATTTACCAGCCGCATGAAGAAAATCCATGCGGCCAGATCATCCAGCCGCATAAAGAAGACCCATACGGCTGAGACTCCCAGCCGCATGAAGAAAACCTATACGGCTATGCCTGCCAGCCGCATACGGACCAATGATGACAGCCGCATGACGCCTACTCCATGCGACTCTATCTTCGATCGCCTCTCGTACGGTCCTGATCTCTTGTGCTCCCGAGAAGATATGTCTGACTCTCTCCAGTATCACTTAGACTCTTCCTACTATGTGTCCTTACGCACTAGAGCGAAGAAGTCTAAAGCAGCGCGAGCCTGGCGAGTTCGGCCCGCTGATTTGACCTCTGACCATCCGAGCGTTCTGCATACTGCTACGTGGGCCTCGGATGGAAAGTTGTACAGAACCACTCGAGTCCAGCCCCCGGTGGCAGACGGACAGAGAGGTTCACAAAAGTCTCCCAAAATCTCAGGAGCAAACACGGTCGGTCCAGACCCATCTGACTTACGTGAGGCTATCCTCCACAAACGTAAGGAAAGAGAAGATACATCGGGGTGCAAAGAGTCCTCCCACGGACGTCACTGTACCCAAGTCATCGTCAACTGCTACTGCAACAGCGCGACGATGCGAGAAGACCGGCAGTCTGTCTTTCAAAGACTGCAACAGCCATCTTCAGAAGACGAGGCACTCCCCGTCGTCTCCTACAACTCTGCTTGGAAAGCCCTCACTGATGGAAGGGGAAAGAAGACAAATGTTCCCAGTCCAAAGATTTCAACTACTGTGACTAAAAGACTGTCATCTAAGCGGGTGCCCACCACCGGAGTTTTCCAAGGTACTCGCTCTAAGACAAAATCTGCTACAGTGGGAGATTCGTCGTCCATAACACAGGGGGTTGATGGGGCTGGGGGTAGCACCCCTCCGAGCCTCCACATCAATCCGATATTCCAAAAAGACGAGCCGTGGGAGACAACTCTCCCATCGGATGTAGCAAACCTCGACGTCCCCGAGGACGTCCACAACTCTCAAGACGAGGCAAACTTGGAGACTGGGGATACTGTTCCTTCCGAGTCTGAATCAGAAGGGAACATACCCACATACCCCGATGACTTCTCACTACAAGGGTACGATTCGGAGGGCGCTTCCTCTACCGCTCCGTCTATCTCTCGTCATGTGAAGACGGTATTCATGACAGATAGCAACCAAGGTGGTTCCAGTGATCGCCAAAGCATCGACAGTCTCTAGAAGCCATATTGCTTGCTTTGGTCAAGTCTGTAGACGAGATTAAAGCGGCCCTTCCAACTCTGCAAGGAGGAACGCCTGGCCAAACAAGTACGGGTCCCGCGATCAATGCGGACTCGAACTCAGCGGCACCGAACCCAGGCAACTGTCCTCCCAAAGTAACGGCCCCTACCGCTGTGGATGAGGCCCGCGAAGCAAAAGAGAGGTCCAGGAGCTCCGAGCCATGTTCCACGCTCGAGAAAACTCTCAAGACCCCAGAACACGGCAACCATACCCTGCTGCATGGAGGGATGTTCCATTCCCACCAAGATATAACCCGTTCAATATCAATCCTTATGATGGCAAGACCTCAGCAAGTCGGTACATCATTTACTTCGAGGTCACCACCGACCATCTGCCCCATGACGATGCTATTCTCACACGATTATTCATCGGGGCATTGGAAGGAGTCGCCTTCGACTGGTATCGCAATCTGCCGGACAACTGTATCCACTCCTTCGCCGGCTTCAAGCGCATATTCTTGGAGAGATTCTACGAAGTAGGGCAGGACATCACCATGTCCACCCTCATGGACGTCGTCCAAGGGGAGAAAGAGCTGACAAGGAACTACATCGAGCGGTTCTGCCAAACCGCCATGAAGTTGCCCTCTGGAAATCCAGATTCCTCCTTGATTGAAATTTGCCAAAAAAGACTCCTCCCAACAATCAGTCTCTGGATGGGCGAAAGTCAATTCAAGGACTGGAAGACGTTCATCATCAGCGCCACAAGCCGAAGAACGATTGAAGAAGGCTCGCCAACTGGGATTGCACATCTCGGACGGAGAAAACAAGGGCAAGCATCCCAACAACGACAATGGGGATAGCCCTTCCAACAATCGGAACAGCAGGGGAAAGTAGGCTATGGTGGCCGATACAGCACAGAAACCTGAGCCAAAGCCAGCAGACAAACAATGGCCGCAAATCACTTACTCCTTCGAAGACGGTCACGTCAAGCCCATTTTGGACATGCTCATACAAGGAGACAGAATCCAACTTCCTCTACCAAGACGGGAACCGCGGTCGACAGAGATGGAGAATCCAAAGTACTGCCATTATCATCGCTACGTCTACCATGCTACACACGACTGCTACCAGCTAAAACGGTACATCCAAAATCTCATCGATTCGAATGCTCTGGCTATCGATTTTGAAGAAGTAACCGTGGCAGCCAACATGGTGTCTGTAATTCGGCAGCTTCCTCCGACGGAAACTCAAGACGGGGTGGTCCCCATCCCTCTGGCGACAATGGAGATCTCTAATCTTCCTCCTCCCCGAGATCAGGCCGCTGGTCTAGTGCCCCTCACCATATTACGAGGGAAGGTCATGTGGATCCATCCAGACTTGGTATCGGAAGTGACTCGGCCCATATCATCTTCTATCTGTAAGAAAAAGAATGGAAAAATCAGGTCCTGCCGCACAATCTTGGCAGACATCGAAGAAGCTACAGCCGTCGTCACGCGGTCTGGGGCACAATCCCAACCTGTGGTTGACAATCCAGCTGAAGATCATCAACCCACTACAACTGATGCTCCGGGACCGGCTCAGCCTTCGACGACCGACAAGCCTAGGCCGAGGGAGACTCGCTTCGACAAATCCCTCTGAAAAGAGGCAGCCCAAGGGCTGGAGAAGCCCTACAGCTTCGACATCTTGGCACAATTAGCCAACACACCGGCCAAGTTGTCATTATACGAGCTCCTGAGACTCTCCAAAGATGTTCGTGCGGCTTTGAGCGATGCACTCTAAAACGCCGACGCATACCTGGCTCAAGTCAACCTCACGGGAGAAAACCCGCCTGCAGATCTCCAAGACAGCGCCTGCACGAGAGCAATGCCTAACATCGTCTTCACTCCGCAGGACATGCTCATCAAAACTAATCTGCACGATCGTCCACTATACTACACTGGATACATCGGCGACGTAAAGGTGGATCGGATGCACATTGATCTTGGCTCTTCCATAAGCATTATCCCGAAGGGTCTGCTACATCATCTCCGCATCCCAATGCATCGCCTGACGCCTACAAGCACCGCCATCAGCGGTTTCAATTCGGGCAGGAGCTACCCTATTGGAAAGATTCGTCTGAAGTCAAATTGGCGACCTCCAATCCGAAGTCACCTACTACGTCATAGATGCAGACACTTCTTACAACATCCTCTTGGGGCGCCCGTGGATACACGATTATATGATCGTGCCTTCCACGCACCAGTGCTTCAAATATGTCGACAAATACGGCTTCGTGAGGACAGAATTTGCTGATATCGATCCCTTCAAAGGGGTCAAATCTTACTACTCAGACTCCTGCCTGTACAAAAAATGAAGAAGCATCTTGGTGAAGGAGATGTACAAGCTAGTACCGAGACAACCACAGGATCAAAGAGCTTCTGGCGATCCACCTCCAAGCTCGCAAACCTGGCAAGTCCGTACCCCTTACAGCCACTCTACGTAAGGACGTAATAGTCTCTCGGCGCAAGAAGAGCAAATGATAATCCGGCTGCCAAGGTCTAGCCAAGTGCCAAGACCACAACGGAGCCACTAACAATCAGGCTGCCGAGAGTCGGCCAGCCGCAAACGGAGAAGCTCAAACCCTCAGATAAGCCGATGACGATACGTCTTCCCAAAAAGAGTCGTCATCCCGATGCAGGGTTTGGGACTTCTAGCGAACCAACCACTCCCCGCCCAATATCAAGTATTAAGCTGGGGGTCGCTAGTCTGCCAACAACTCCACGCTCTGCTCCATCAGCTGAACCTCTGACGATCAAGCTGCCCAGGTCGTCCTCTCAGTCTTCATTTACACAAGGGGTAGCCGAAGAGGAACCGGAGCTAGCCAAGTATGTGGCTGCCCACACACTGATGTTCCCTCGCAGATGATGTAATCCCCCTAGAAAAGATACCTTACTTCATCAATAAAGGGCTATCTTTGAACTACCTCGAGCTTAATAAGCTCTGTACGATGTATCTATGGAACACGGTATAGGCACTCACCTCCACATACAGGTGACAAATGTCTATACCACAATCCAGCTTACTCCAGCAAAAAGCGCTTACCAAATAATCGAGGGAGGGGACCATCCAATCATCTTCGGTCGGAAGGACGATCCGCATCCCTTCACCATAAGAAGTCGACCTTGGATCGGATGCCGGGAGACTACCTCTGTATCTTTATAGCCCCCAATCTAAATATCTACGCCAGGCTTGAACTACGGCACGGGGCGACGGTTACCTTTGAAGCCACCGGTCCCAGCAGGTAAACCACGGGACTACTATAGCAAGACTCGATGTGGATTAGGGTATGTAACACCCACGATGACCCCTGAAAGTTCAGATGAAGAATGTGACTGGCATTCCCATTCAACCGGGTCACCAACTTCGACTCAGATACCAGCATTGGAGATATATTCAGACAAGTCTTGTCGGTCAATATGGCATTCGCCGACGCTTATGAAGAAGACGAAGACATCCCCGAAATCCTCGAGCTAGAGCCGTGGACCCAGCAATTGGATGCACAATTGGAAAAATGGTTCGAACTGAGGGAACCTCCTACTGAAGATGAGGTTATCCAGGTCGACCTCGGCAGCGAATCTTCCCCAAAACCAATCTTCGTCAGTAAAAGTTTAACAGACGAAGAGCGAGAATCACTGCTTGAACTTGTCAAAGAATACATTGATGTGTTCGCATGGAGCTATGAAGATGCCAGGGTTAAATCCCGATATTGCTCTTTACAAGCTCAACATTCGGCCGGACGCAAAGCCAGTCAAGCAACAACAGCGACGCTTCCGCCCAGGCATCATGGATGCGATCGAAATCGAAGTCAACAAACTGATAGCCAGCGGCTTCATTCGTGAAGAACAACATTCGGATTGGGACGCCAACATAGTACCCGTCCTCAAGAAGAATGGGAGATTCGAATCTGCATCGACTTCCGCAATCTGAACGAGGCATGCCCCAAAGATGAATTCCTCCTCCCTATCACGGACATCATGATTGACAATACATACAGCTTTGAACGTATGTCATTCATGGATGGCTTCTTGGGGTACAACCAAATCAAGATGTCTTCTGACGACGAAAAGCACACATCATTCCGAACACCGATTGGCACGTATTGCTACACAGTCATGCCTTTCAGTTTAAAGAATGTTGGCACCACATATCTAAGAACCATGAGTATCATCTTCAGGGACCACTTACGCAAGACGGTGGAGTGCTATGTTGATGACATCGCCGTCAAGAGTCGCTGTAAGGGAGTCCATCTGCAGGATCTGAGGACGGTATTCGACCTGATATGAGCGCACAATTTGAAAATGAACCCTACCAAGTCCTTCCTGGGCGTATCAGCGGGAAGTTCTTGGGTTTCATCATCACCCCCAGGGTATCCATGTAGACCCTGAGAAGACAAAGGCAATTATGGAGATGGGTCCCCCGAGAAATCTTCGCGAACTCAGAGGCCTTCAAGGAAGGCTAGCGTACATCAGGAGGTTCATTTCTAACCTCTCCGGGCGATGTCGGCCATTCACCCACCTCATGAAGAAAGGCGTCTCGTTCGTATGGGACGAAGAATGCCAGCGGGCCTTCGACAACATCAAAGAATATTTGTCGAACCCTCCAGTCCTGGTGGCCCAGTTGCTGGAAAATATTCATGCTCTACGTACGAGCAATGGAGCACTCTTTCGTAGCTCTGCTAGCACAAAACAACGATGCAGGCCATGAACAGGCCATATATTACCTCAGCCGAATGATGATTGGGCCAGAGCACCGATACACCGCTGTGGAGAAGGAATGCCTTACCCTAGTGTTCGCTATTCAGAAGACGCGGCACTATGTCACCGGACAAACGATACATGTGATCTCACGAGTCAACCCTCTCAGGGTCCTCATGACTAAACCAGGAGCACTCAGCTCTTGTCTCGCTACATGGGCAATATTGCTATCCCCCTACCACATGATCTTCGTCCCACAAAAGATGGTCAAAGGTCAAGCCCTGGCAGACTTTTTGGCAGCCCACCCAGGCTCGGAGTCGTCCAGGATATATGAAGAGATCCCAGATGAGGTCACCGACTCGCATGCAACCTCTCACGATGATATATGGCGAATATTCTTCGACTTCGAAAACTGGACCTAAGGGCAACATAGTCGTCGAGTCGGGGTGGTGCTGGTTTCTCCTACCGGATTGGTGATCAACCGTGCTTACTCTCTCACAGAACCCTGCTCTAACAATGTGGCCGAGTACAACGCTCTGGTCATTGGCCTCCAACTTGCAAGGGAGCTGGGGGTAGAATATCTTGAAGCATACGGCGATTCTCAGTTAATCGTCAATCAAATTCGGGGCTCATACGAAGTTCGCCACGAAGACATGATCCCCTATCACCAAATAGCAATCAACATCATCTCATCGTTTGAGGGGTTCTTTATCGAACACGTCCCCAGACTTCGAAACATCGAAGCCGATGCCTTAGCGGGCCTGGCCGCTTTCCTAGCAGTGCCAAATCATACTCAACAATCGGTAGACGTAGTAGGCCACGAACTGGTCTGCCCCAAGAACAACGTTCAATTCGTGGCGAGTAATTCCACTCAGACGATTAATGATGTCCCAGATTAGAGACAACCATTCATTGACTTCGTCGTCTACGACATCCTGCCCGAGAACCCGAAGGAAGCCACCTCCATCAGACGGCATTCTCTCAGATTCTTCTACGATACAGAGACGAAAATGCTGTATCGCCGATCCTATGATGGAGTATTACTTTGGTGTCTGTCGAACGCAAAAGCCAAAGAAGCCGTACGAGAAGCTCATGACGGTGTCTGTGGGGTCCATCAACCTGGTCCTAAATTGCAAGACCGTCTTCGCCGAATGGGCTACTACTGGCCCACGATGGTAGCAGATGCGATAGACTATGCTAGAAGGTGCAAAGCCTGCCAAGTCCACGCAGACTTCATCTACCAACCATCCAAATTTCTATATCCGACAGTGGCATCCTGGCCATTCAAAGCATGGGGGATGGACATCATCGGTCGATTACTCCACCTTCCTCCCGTGGACATCGCTTCAAACTTGCAATCACGGATTATTTCTCCAAATGGGCAGAAGCTGTCCCGCTGGCAGAAGTAAAGACTTCGAACGTGATCAGCTTCCTCAAGCATCACGTCATCTATCACTTTGGACTGCCCCGGAGGATCATCCACGACAATGGTCCGCAGTTTGCAAGCCACGCCTTCTATCGGTTCTGCGACAAACATCGCATCCAGATATTGCTTAGACACCATACAACCCGGCAGTGAATGGGTTGGCAGAGGCATTCAACAAAACAATCATGAAACTCCTCAAGAAGTTTGTCTCTTCTAACAAACGCGACTGGAACGAGAAGCTCGGTGAATATTTATGGGCGTACGTACTACAGTCCGAACAGCTACCGGGAAACACACCATTCTCCCTGGTAACGGGAGTGAGGCAGTTATTCCATTAGAGACTCAAATACCCTCGCTCCGTGTTGCCCTCACTTATCAATTGACGACGGATGACAACTACCGACGTCGACTACAAGAGTTGGAGGCCTTAGATGAAAAGTGCCTCCAAGATCAGCAAAGGATCGAACTATACCAAGCACGCCTCTCCGGAGCCTTCAACAAGAAGGTCAAGATCAGAACATTCCAAGTGGATGATCTCGTTCTGGCAGTCCGAAGACCGATGGTCATGACTCACAAGACCGCCGGCAAGTTCCAGCCAAAATGGGAAGGCCCATTTATCATTGAGGCCGTATTCTCCAACAGAGCTTACCGCCTCGCAAAACAGAATGGGGATTTGCTCATGTTGCCCGTCAACAGCAAGTTCCTGAAGAAATACTATGTCTAAAACGATATTCTCCCGATCATGGAGTCATGTGCCTGCTGGTACCGCTGAACTCACATCCACAATTTTCCAGATTTTTGAGTCACGTGCCCGCTAGCACCGCTGAACTCACCCTTACAATTTTCTCAGATCATTGAGTCACGTACCCGCTGGTACCGCTGAACTCACACTCACCATTCTCCAGATTATCGAGTCATGTACCTGCTGGTGCTCCTGAACTCACACTTTCACAATATCGAGTCATGTACCCGATGGTGCCTTGAACTCACATCCCGGTCACTCTTTCAGATAGTAAGTCATGTATGATCATACCTCTGAACTTTTTTCTTGGAAGAGATCCTCCCTCATGATCCAATACCCGCACTTCCAGTGCACAAAAAGGGTAAGCGATCCACAAATTTCCAAAATGGCTATGTCCTCATTACCTCTGAGTCGTTTCACTTCTGCCAAAAAAAATCACCCCCTACATAGAACTTCTATGTCCTCATTACCTTTGAGTAGTTCTATGTACCCCTCTTCATTGAGCCCACTCCTGCCATGTCCTTATTACCTCTGAGTGGGAAGGCTCCGTAGAAGAAACCTTCATACTCGCCATGTCCTCATTACCTCTGAGTAAGTATGTCGGTTCCCTTTCAACCTATTATCTGTACCCACAACCGGAGTACGACAAGGATAATAGGTCCATAAATGTCCTCTGTTGACCATGAATGTCCTCTGTTGACCACAAATGTCTTCTGTTGACCACAAATATCCTTCGTGAAGTCACTCCTGCCATGTCCTCATTACCTCTGAGCAGGAAGATTCTATGATAAAACCCTCATGCTTGCCATGTCCTCATAACCTCTGAGGAAGTATGTTAGTTTCCTTTCATCCTATTATTCGTATCCTGAGCCAAGGTACGCTAAGGATAATAGGCCCACAAATTACTCTGCTAAGTTTCTTAGCACAAGCCCACCATCTCATCATGTCCCAGGAGCCCAGCTGCTCTACGGCATTCTTTTTCCCGATACCGAGAACACCCATGACCACTTTGCTATGGCTGTTCCAGGTATCCTAACCAAACTTGTTATCCGTACCTAAAACCAAGGTATGCCATGGATGACGAGTCCACAAACAAGTCCCCCGCGCGGGGCAAACAACACCATCATATCATGGGTACAACAAGCAATGCAAATGAAGGGTAGAATGGAAAGTACTCTTTATTTGAAGGAAGAAAAAGCATTACATCTTTTGGGACCATGTCCCTTTCAAAAAGAAAACAAGAACAAAACACGAAAAAAAAGGACCGACTATAGCTCAGCATTACATAACTCCGAGAGACGGTTTTTCACCAAGGCAGTCCCCCGCTCAAGCCTCTGTTTAGCCCAGTGCTCGGCCTCTTGGGACAACTGCTCTGCGTCATCCAGATACATATACGTCTGCCAATTGTTTTCTATCTTTTTAGGGCTAGTTCTAGATTGGTAGATGCCCTACTAAGCTTGTCGGCCTCCTGAATGGCTATCCCTTTTTCAGTACGAGCAGCTTCGAGCTCGGACTCCAGGAAGGCCAGCTTTCTTTCGAGCTCGAGGATCTGTTCTCGGGTATCGGTTACCCCACGAGAGGCATCGCTTCCCGAGTTGTGCAATCTTCAGTTCGACGGCTCCATTGATCGTATAACCGAATCAGATCTCGACGGTCTTTCAATATGGCCGGCTTAAGCGACTCCCGGGCCATCTTCACCTTTTCCCCCGCAGCGACAAGGAAATTGCGCTTTTGGTTTATCGCCGCGGGTAAATCAGTTTGCTGCAGCCTCGAAATTGGGACACGAGACGATCAGCCTCTAACAATTTAGGCTCCAGAAGCGCAGCCAGTTCCCCTCCACCAGGAAGTGCCTTAAGGATATTGATCTGGCCACCAGCGCATTGACGGGCCAGAGTAAAGGGAGTCCCCCTTTCCGTAGCTGCCTCGATCCCCCTCCTTAGGTGGCGGTGGAAACTGTCGACCACATCCCGAAATACCTCATCCAAAACCTCTGCGGAGGACGGTGTCAAAGGGAGCGTGCCAGACAGTACCGAAGGAGTAGCCTCAGAACTGACCGTCCCAGCCACCAAGGAAGCAAATTCCGTGCGGAAAGATGCTTGAATAGCGGTTAGCTCCTCTTCCGCCGCCCGAAGAGCATGGAGGCTTGGCAGGGCGGAAAGGTTAACCCCCGAAACTATATTCACAGAAGAAGACGCAGGAAGCATCGTTCTTTGTCCCAGCTGTACCGCTACCTGGGTTCCCGAACTCGATCCAGATGGAGGCCCCTCAATGCAAGGAGGTGCCGTCAGATCCCCTCCGGTAGGGTACGCTCCGGCAATGTCCGCCACCAGCAATAAAGGATTGGGACCTGAACATCCAAAGCAACCATTAATCGACGTAATCTGAAGAATAGGATGATGGAGTACATAGGCTTATTCACGAGTTATGGTTTGACTTGTATTACCAGGGGAAGAGCATGGAGGTGGCGGATCGTTCACAGCTGGCGTAGTTTCCCCACCCACAGTGTCATCCTGTTGGGGTTCAGATGTCTCAGAGACGTGCGTGGTAAAACCCCCATCCCCCTGGGTTGAGGTCCCAGCAAGGTAGGAATCCTCGACCGCAGCCGGAAGAACCCCAACAGCAATAATAGAAGTGCACACATCACTGACCAAATGAGACAGGACTGGATCAGCCTCGGCAATCGGGTCCAAGGAGCGAGCTCATCCGACGCCTATAAAGAGCAAAAGGAACAAACGATTAGGCCATAACATAGAAGAATAAGAAAGGAGGTAGTTGAAACTCAAATCACCTCAGGAACAACGTCCACATCATCAATAAACAGCCTGCGATATCTTACCGCAGCGTGCTTCGTGGAATAGGTTCAGTCATCAGCGGTAGTCACGCGCCTGCCTCGTTTACGCGAAGGGCCAGGCACTGCAGATGGTTGATCCTCCACCACCTCGTCAGACCAAGTAGACGGCTGACCCGCCGCCCTTTCATCTGGCATAATAGGAGGTTGATTCCCAACTTCCTTGTCCGAAGAATGTGACGAGTCATCGGCGTCTTGTTTATCATCCTCCTCATCTGCCCTAGTGGACTCTGAGTTCGGCGCAGGAACCCTGTTCGCCCCCCTCTTCCTCTTCTTGGATCCTTCTGGCTTCTCAGCCAAACCAGTGCCATCAATGAAGCTAGTATTTATATCAAAATCGACAGGAGGCTTGCTCGCTGCGACATGATAAAGGGCCGCTATATACAAAATATCC
>JANAVB010012127.1:0-23162 GCA_029216955.1 Iris pallida
GTACCGTTTTAGTTGGTAGCAGTCGTGTGTAGCGTGGTGTACATAATGGTGGTAATGGCAGAACTTTGGGTTCTCCAAATCAGTCGGTCGAGGCTCCCGCCTTGGTGGAGGAAGCTGAATTCTACCTTCTTGTATGAGCATGTCCAAGATAGGCTTGACATGGCCGTCTTCGAAAGAGTAAGTGATCTGAGGCCATTGTTTATCTGCTGGTTGTGACTCGGGCTTCTGGGCCGTGTCGGCCACCATAGCCTGCTTTTCCGTGCTATCCCGATTGTTGGAGGGGTTACCCCCATTGTCGTTGTTGGGACGCTTGCCCTTGTTTTCTCCTTCTGAGATGTGCAATCCCAGTTGGCTAGCCTTCTTCAGTCGTTTTTTCGGCGCTTGTGGCGCTGATGATGAACGCCTTCCAATCTTTGAATTGACTTTCGTCCATCCAGAGACTGATCGTTGGAAGCAGTCTCTTTTGGCAAATTTCAATTAAAGAGGAATCTGGATTCCCGGAAGGCAGCTTCATGGCGGTCTGGCGGAACCGCTCGATGTAGTTCCTTGTCAACTCCTTCTCCCCTTGGACGATGTCCATGAGGGTGGACATAGTGACATCCTGTCCTACTTTGTAGAATCGTTCCAAGAACAGACGCTTGAAGCCGACGAAGGAGTGGATGCAGTTGTCCGGTAGATTGTGGTACCAATCGAAGGCGACTCCTTCCAATGCCCCGATGAATAACCGTGTGAGGATCGCATCATCATGGGGCAGATGGTCGGTGGTGACCTCAAAGTAAGTGATGTACCGACTTGCTGAGGTTTTGCCATCATACGGGTTGATATTGAACGGCTTATATCTTGGTGGAAATGGAACATCCCTCCATTCAGCAGGGTATGGTTGCCGTATTCTGAGATCCTGAGCATTTTCTCAGGCATGGAACATGGCTCGGAGCTCCTGGACCTCTCTTCTTACTTCTCGGGTCTCATCTGTCGCAGTAGGGGCTGTTACTTCGGGAGGATTATTGCCCGGGTTTGGTGCCGCTGAGTTTGAATCCACATTAGTCGCGGGGCACGTGCTTGTTTGACCGGGCGTTCCTCCTTGTAGAGTTGGCAGGGCCGCTTTAATCTCGTCTACAGACTTGACCAGAGCAAGTAATATGGCTTCGAGATTGTCGATGCGCTGGCGATCATTGGAACCACCTTGATTGTGTCCGTCATGAACACCGTCCTTACGTGAGGAGTGATGGAAGGAACGGTGGAGGATGTACCCTCCGAGTCGTACCCATGTACCGAGAAGTCGTCGGGATATGTGGGAATATTGTCTTCTGGTTCGGACTCGGAGGGAGCAGTACCCCCAGCCTCAGAGTTTACTTCGTCTTGAGAGTAACGGGTGTCCTCGGGGACATCGGTGCTTGTCGTACCTGATGGAAGAGTTGTTCGTGCGGGCTCGGCTCCTTGAAATATCGGATTATTGTGGATGTTCGGAGGAGTGCTACCCCCAGTTCCCTCAACCCCCAGCGATGTGGACGATGAATTTCCCATCGTGGAAAATTTTGTCTTTGAACGGGTGTGTTGGAATACACCGGTAGAGGACAACCGTTTCGACGATAGTTTCTTAGCTGTAGTGGTTGATATCTTGGGACTGGAGATGCTTGTCTTTTTCCTTCTCCCTTCGGCGGGGACTTTTTGAGCGGAATTGCAGGAGACAACAGGAGGTGCCTCGTCTTCTGAGCTCGGGTGCTGTAGCTTTTGGAAGACGGACGGCCGATCTTCCGTCACTGCTGCGTTGTTGCAGCAGTAATTGACGATGATTTGGGTGCAGCGATGTCCAAGCGAGGACTCTTTGCATGCCGACATTCCTTCTCTTTCCATGCGTTTGTGGAGGATCGCCTTTTGCAGGTCAGAGGAACCACTCTGTCAGTTTGCCGCCGGGGGCTGGATTCGAGTGGTTGTATACAACTTCCCATCCGAGACCCGTGTGATGGTCAACGGGGCACCCCGATAGTCAGAGGTTGGGACAGTTGACTGGGCCCGATGAGCCCGCGCTGCCCTAGACTTCCTCCTTTTAGCACTTGTGGGTGCGTAATAGGAGGAGTCCAAGTTGGGTACCACAGAGTCTGGCTTATTATCCAGAGAATCATCAGGGTCAGGACCGCATGAGAGACGGTCAAAGACTGATCGAGAGAAGCGTGGAACGGGCGCTATCCGGCTAGAGTTGGGTACCATGCAGGCTGTCAGCATGCGGTTGTCTTCTGCCATCGGACGAATTATTTTTGTGCGGCTAGGAGTCACGATCGTACAGGCTGGCCGCACGCGGTTGGCAATTGTGGCCGCATGGGTTTTCTGCAAGCGATTGACTTCCACAGCCGCATGAGTTTTATTCGTGTGTTTGGCAACTGTAGCCGCATAAGCTATGCGGCTGACAGATATGGCCGCATGAGTTTTGTTCATGCGGCTGGAGGACGTAGCCGCATGAACTTTTTTCCTGTGGCTGAAGGATGTAGCCGCATGAGCTTTCTCCCTGCGGCTGCTAACCTTATGCGGCTCGTGTAAAACCCCTAAATTTCTACTAATTTTTTTTATTATATTTGTACGATTTTAAAATTTTGTATTGTACGTCGTGTGCGGAAGTTCGTTTTTCGAATTTGCTCGACGAGTGCGAATATGTGCGAGCGTACATATTTTAGAAAAATATTTTTGTTCTATTTTTTATAGTTTCAAACATTATAATAATTAGTTTTGCTATTATTTCTAAGCTTATTGTTCTTACGTCATTCTAAAAGTTATTAAATAATAAAATAATATTTTTGTATACTAGAAGGGCATAATTACGTAAAGAATATTTTTGCATGCATATATTTCATAATTATTTATTGGTCTATTTTAAATAAAAATATAATTTTTGAGATTTATTTATATTAATATTATATTGTTCAAAAAGATATTTAAAAATATTTATTATTTTCGAAATTATTATTATAGGTACTCTTGAAAAATATTTTGGAAGATATTGTGACAATTTAAATCTTGATTTGAACCTATGTATTTATTTAAATAGTTAAATAGTTGAAATTTAATTTATTGATTTGATTTTAAACTAAGGGAATCTAATTAGATTTAAATCGGATTCTTATTTGGATTGGATTTGATATGATTGATTGATTTTAATTAAATAAATAATTTATCTACTCGGGTTTTAAATTCTCCTAATCCTATCCAAAGTGGGAATTCCCACATCCTATAAATAGGCAGGTACTCATCCATATTATTCATCCACAATACTTCTCCACAAATCTACGTGCAGTGCCTCGTATCCGTGTTCCACGTCCCATAATCTTATTCCATATTTTTTACAAATACATTTATTTCCTTCCCCGTGTCGGACACTCCCCGACACATAATAACCCTATCCCTATCCCTCTAACCCGTCCACATCCACCTGCTGCCGACACGCCCTGCCTCCTCCACGCTCACCCCCTTCTTTCCAACCCGGTCCTCCGACCTACCGACTCAGCCGTAACCACCATCACCATTGAGAACACCACCGTCATCATCATCTCCACCAGCACCACACGCCAAAACCCATGTCACCCGAACAACTCAGCCACCACCGCGGCCACTGCCGCGGCAGCCCCGCACACCCAACCAACACCCCGACCACCAACACCAACCACCGTTACCACCACCAGTTCAACACACCACCTCCATCTCCGTCAACCCGCCACCAGCCACCACCACTAAACTACTCCGACAATTACCTCGCCTACAGCCGCCACCGCTAACCCGCGGGTCTCCGACAAATCAGCCAGCGGCCGCGCCCAGAAAATGAAAGAAAAGTAGTAGGGGACCCAAACCCTCACCTGCCGATGCCTCCGCCCGAGCGTCGCATCCCGAGATCTCCGGCCCCCGGCGCTCCCCGTCGCGTCCTTCAAACCCTCGACCTGGTGCCCGCAACACACCCACCGCCGCGACCTGCAGGCACCGAGCCCAGCCGCCGCCTTCCGTCGATCCTTGAACCACCGCGCCTCCGCTCCAGACCGGCACCCCCATCCACTCCGGCGCCGGCGAGTACCACTACGCCGCCTCCAGCGCCATCTGCTCCGGCGTGAGCGCCATCCGCCTCTGTTGAGCGCCGACCAACGTGCCGGCGATATGCTCCCACCATCACCGAGGAGCCTCCGTCCAGATCTGCGGGACTGTGCGCTCGTCTCGCCGTCGCGCCGGCGTCTGCCCCCGCCGACCGCTCCGCCCCAACAGAAAACCCACCGTCCGCTCCATATCCCCTTTTCACCGCCGAGCCGTCGACGAGCCGTCGACGAGCCGTCGACGAGCCCTCACCGACTCTCCGCCTCCCCTTGTCTCTCCTCCGGAGCGGCGCTACCGCCGGTGCCCCACTCCGAGCCCACCGACGAGCCCCACTCCCTCGTCTTCTCCACCACTCGAATTCTCTCTCTCTCTCCTTTTTTGGATGAGGGCTACAGTATAGTGAAGAGTGGGATTTATTGCAAATATTATTATTATTATTTTTTTCTATGATTATCAAAATTACATTATTATTATTATTATTATTATCATTATTTCTATTTTGTTGTCTTTTTCATCAAAAATTATTATTATTATTATTATTATTATTATTATTATTTCTATTGGTTTTGTTTTTATTGTTTTCTTGTGTATAAAACTTAGGTTTTGCTAAATTATTATTATTATTATCCTTAGTATTATTATTATTATTATAATTACTATTATTGTTATTATTTATTAACAGTTTTCTTTCTTTGTTTTTTTTTTGTTATTTTCGTTTTGATTTTTGTGTTTAAGTTATAAGCAGTACTACATATATAATTCTCTTGCTTTATGTTTTAATATTTTATTATTATTACACTATTAGAAAAATTATGAATATTCTATTAGTAGTTGTTGTTATTATTTTAAAAACTGGCATATTCAAATATATATTAAGGCTTGGCCCTATAGGTACTTCAAACAATATTTCGAAGCTTATTTTATGGTATTAAATATAGATGTAATATTTTCTGCAAGCAAATTAAGGTTTTGATATAAAGATGGTTTGTATGACTTCAAGTATTTATCTAAAAGTATTTTACTAATAAATATATATATACCTTTCAAACAATAAATATTTTCCAAAATATTTATTTATATATATAAAACTTCTCGATTATTTATTCTTGTCCATGACCAATCCCAATCTTCCTAATCCTTGCCAATTCCAAACTACCTTATGTCCACCTAACTAATTTGACCATCCTGGACCCAATGGAACTGTCCGTACCACTACCCAATGTCACCTTGCATAGTTGTCGCACTAAAGTCGCAGATCGTGCCACCGTGATCATCGCAGCATACCGGACACAATATCAGGCAAGACACCTTGCCATTTGCTGTTTAATTATTTTAGCTCATAATTCATGTATGTTTATTATTTTCTTTATGCAAAATAAACTGTGATACATAGCATAACTGTTAGAATTTACTGTTCAGTTTCCTGCTGTGTATTATTTTTCTTACAAATTAAACCTAGATTTAAGGGACCACCTTGTGTGTTGCATTCATTGGCCTTGACACATTGTAAACACGAAGTTGTGTGTCGCATGTAGAACACGGAAGTGCGTGATTGGCTGGCCACCAGTACGTACAAGCCGTGCGATAGGAATAACCGCTAATAGTGGTTGCATGCTAGTTTGACTTAGCGGTTATAGTGGTTTGTGTTGTGGATGCAACACAGTAGGCATTGGGCGGGGAGGACAATTCCTTAGCGTATGGGCTTCGATGCACTTCCCTTGTGACCCGAACTCTCCACTGGAGATACGGGATTGATGACCCAAGATTACTGACGGCCACTGACGATTCTGCAGAACGTCATGCTCTTCCTGCTGGAGCCTCTGGTGCCCAAGGGGGACTACGCCGATCCTATTTAGCCAGGGCCCATGCGTAGGAAGGATTGTTCTTAACTACATATCACTTAGAATGGTAGGTTACCTTATCCGTTAGGTACGAGTACTTTTGGTTTGGGTACTTGTATCTGACCGTGACTTGGAACAATAACTTGTCGCAGATTAGTTCGTCACATCTTGTCCTTGTTTGGTTGTATGTGTGACTTACTACTTCGATGAGAAGGTATTGAACCTTATTGGGGTCCGGATACCATATCGGATTCTTAGCATAGAAAGATACGTCGCCGTGAATTAGTTTACCATCTCCTGTCCTTGTTTGGTTGGGGGGATGGTACGCTTGTTCAGTAGGTGCGTATTGGACTATGTTATAAATTCGATTGACTTATTTATTTGAGCAATACTTATTCAGTTTATATGGCATGCTATTATGTGTCTTGTTACGTCCCTCTGAGGACTTGGTTGTCTTGCCAGGTGTGTGCTATTGTCATTTGCAGGTGCTTTAGCTCTAGCCGTGTTTATTGCTATTTCTCGAGGATGATTGTACTTGGATCGTCTTCGCTTCGCTCGCCAAATTCATTTATTCTATCATGTACTTTTCCTTATTTTGTTGGTAGTGGATTTGTCTCCGCCCAACATATTGTATCAAGATAATTTATTCTCATATATGACATCTTTTATTCATTCATTCTGTGTGGATGAGATTAGTTATGGTTCTACTGCATTTTACAGCTTATGTATTTATACGAAGCTTCCATATATTGGAGTATACTTCGTATGAATACAGCTGGCATGTCTACGTTCCTAGTCCTACGTATTTTGGGACTGGGGCGTTACATGTTTTTGTGGTGGCCCATGCAGGTCAAGATAAATTGTTTGGTTACTTTACCGTACCAAGCAAACCTGCGTATAGGATTAGAAGTTTAGGATCTCATCCACATACTTGACCTCTTCCTTGATTTTTCTACCGTTTGACTCATCAATTGCATCTTGCTTGCTCCCTTCCATCCCTATTCTTATCTTTCCTTCGTGCTGCTAGAGATTGACCCTACTAGTTGGTTGTCCCAAAACACCATTAGATTAATTCTTTAAGTTGGGTAGACTACCTTATGACCTAGCAACCCCTTTGACCTAGTGACCTATATTAACAAGCTTATTTAGATCATAGAATCTAGAGGACCTAACCCAACTAGCCAACCAAAGACTTGGACAAGAAGACTATAGGACAATTGTATGACTTAGAATCATTGTACCTTCTTTTAGTCTAAATCTCTCGTGCCTATGTTTTTACCACTTTGACTAATGTTGCAACTATAATCTAGTTTTGCAAACTCATCCATTTATCGAGTTTGTTCATGACTTATGCTATTGAGCGGCCGCTCACTAACATATTGTCTAATCAGAACCGGTGCATGATGGTCTGATCAACCGAGTGCACTTTGGTTCGCCTTTTTCATATATCAATCTACGTGGATGGGATGTAGTTGAACTTTTCCCTTAGAATTCCATCCACGACTGCCTTGACAATTCCTTTAAAATTATTCGATCGTCATTGAATCACGTATTTCGTATTCGATAACGCCTCCTTCGAACTCTATATTGCTTTCATCTTCACCTATTTCAGGAGGACGGAAGCGTTGCGCTAGAAGTTCCTCTAGCTATCCTATCACTTAATGACCATTATCACTCGATGTTGCCATATTTTTGTCTAGAACCTACTCAACCTTTCCCTCGACCCTAATTCTTCCATTTTGACTTTCTAATCACTTGAAGTTAAGAAGTGATTACAATCGTCACTTAATCATATCCACAACCTAGACTACGACCATGTAAACTTCTTTAAACCCTTCTATCTACCGTTGTGCCTTCTTCCCCCTTGTGTCCTCTCACCCCCCTACTAATTCTTAATTTCGAGGACGAAATTCTTTTTAAGTTGTGTAGGATGTAAAACCCCTAAATTTTTACTAATTTTTTTTATTATATTTGTACGGTTTTAAAATTTTGTATTGTACGTCGTGTGCGGAAGTTCGTTTTTCGAATTTGCTCGACGAGTACGAATATGTGCGAGCGTACATATTTTAGAAAAATATTTTTGTTCTATTTTTTATAGTTTCAAACATTATAATAATTAGTTTTGCTATTATTTCTAAGCTTATTGTTCTTACGTCATTCTAAAAGTTATTAAATAATAAAATAATATTTTTGTATACTAGAAAGGCATAATTACGTAAAGAATATTTTTGCATGCATATATTTCATAATTATTTATTGGTCTATTTTAAATAAAAATATAATTTTTGAGATTTATTTATATTAATATTATATTATTCAAAAAGATATTTAAAAATATTTATTATTTTCAAAATTATTATTATAGGTACTCTTGAAAAATATTTTGGAAGATATTGTGACAATTTAAATCTTGATTTGAACCTATGTATTTATTTAAATAGTTAAATAGTTGAAATTTAATTTATTGATTTGATTTTAAACTAAGGGAATCTAATTAGATTTAAATCGGATTCTTATTTGGATTGGATTTGATATGATTGATTGATTTTAATTAAATAAATAATTTATCTACTTGGGTTTTAAATTCTCCTAATCCTATCCAAAGTGGGAATTCCCACATCCTATAAATAGGCAGGTACTCATCCACATTATTCATCCATAATACTTCTCCATAAATCTACGTGCAGTGCCTCGTGTCCGTGTTCCACGTCCCATAATCTTATTCCATATTTTTACAAATACATTTATTTCCTACCCCGTGTCGGACACACCCCGACACATAATAACCCTATCCCTATCCCTCTAACCCGTCCACATCCACCCGCTGCCGACACGCCCTGCCTCCTCCACGCTCACCCCCTTCTTTCCAACCCGGTCCTCCGACCTACCGACTCAGCCGTAACCACCATCACCATTGAGAACACCACCGTCATCATCATCTCCACCAGCACCACACGCCAAAACCCCTGTCACCCGAACAACTCAGCCACCACTGCGGCCACTGCCGCGGCAGCCCCGCACACCCAACCAACACCCCGACCACCAACACCAACCACCGTTACCACCACCAGTTCAACACACCACCTCCATCTCCGTCAACCCGCCACCAGCCACCACCACAAAACTACTCCGACAATTATCCCGCCTACAGCCGCCACCGCTAACCCGCGGGTCTCCGACAAATCAGCCAGCGGTCGTGCCCAAAAAACGAAAGAAAAGTAGTAGGGGACCCAAACCTTCACCTGACGATGCCTCCGCCCGAGCGTCGCATCCCGAGATCTCCCGCCCCCGGCGCTCCCCGTCGCCTCCTTCAAACCCTCGACCTGGTGCCCGCAACACACCCACCGCCGCGACCTGCAGGCACCGAGCCCAGCCGCCGCCTTCCGTCGATCCTTGAACCACCGCGCCTCCGTTCCAGACCGGCGCCCCCATCCACTCCGGCGCCGGCGAGTACCACTGCGTCGCCTCCAGCGCCATCCGCTCCGGCGTGAGCGCCATCTGCCTCTGTTGAGCGCCGACCAACGCGCCGGCGATGTGCTCCCACCATCACCGAGGAGCCTCCGTCCAGATCTGCGGGACTGTGCGCTCGTCTCGCCATCGCGCCGGCGTCTGCCCCCGCCGGCCGCTCCGCCCCAACAGAAAACCCACCGTCCACTCCAGATCCCCTTTTCACCGCCGAGCCGTCGACGAGTCCTCACCGACTCTCCGCGTCCCCTTGTCTCTCCTCCGGAGCGGCGCCACCGCCGGCGCCCCACTCCGAGCCCGTCGACGAGCCCCACTCCCTCGTCTTCTCCACCACTCGAATTCTCTCTCTCTCTCTCCTTTTTTGGATGAGGGCTACAGTATAGTGAAGAGTGGGATTTATTGCAAATATTATTATTATTATTTTTTCTATGATTATCAAAATTACATTACTATTATTATTATTATTATTATTATTATTATTATTATTATTATTATTATTATTATTATTATTATTATTATTATTATCATTATTTCTATTTTGTTGTCTTTTTCATCAAAAATTATTATTATTATTATTATTATTATTATTATTATTATTATTATTATTATTATTATTATTATTATTATTATTTCTATTGGTTTTGTTTTTATTGTTTTCTTGTGTTTGAAACTTAGGTTTTGCTAAATTATTATTATTATTATTATCCTTAGTATTATTATTATTATTATAATTACTATTATTGTTATTATTTATTAACAGTTTTCTTTCTTTGTTTTTTTTGTTATTTTCGTTTTGATTTTTGTGTTTAAGTTATAAGCAGTACTACATATATAATTCTCTTGCTTTATGTTTTAATATTTTATTATTATTACAGTATTAGAAAAATTATGAATATTCTATTAGTAGTTGTTGTTATTATTTTAAAAACTGGCATATTCAAATATATATTAAGGGTTGGCCCTATAGGTACTTCAAACAATATTTCGAAGCTTATTTTATGGTATTAAATATAGATGTAATATTTTCTGCAAGCAAATTAAGGTTTTGATATAAAGATGGTTTGTATGACTTCAAGTATTTATCTAAAAGTATTTTACTAACAAATATATATATACCTTTCAAACAATAAATATTTTCCAAAATATTTATTTATATATATAAAACTTCTCGATTATTTATTCTTGTCCATGACCAATCCCAATCTTCCTCATCCTTGCCAATTCCAAACTATCTTATGTCCACCTAACTAATTTGACCATCCTGGACCCAATAGAACTGTCTGTACCACTACCCGATGTCACCTTGCATAGTTGTCGCACCAAAGTCGCAGATCGTGCCACCGTGATCATCGCAGCACACCGGACGCAATATCAGGCAAGATACCTTGCCATTTGCTGTTTAATTATTTTAGCTCATAATTCATGCATGTTCATTATTTTCTTTATGCAAAATAAACTGTGATACATAGCATAACTGTTAGAATTTACTGTTCAGTTTCCTGCTGTGTATTATTTTTCTTACAAATTAAACCTAGATTTAAGGGACCACCTTGTGTGTTGCATTCATTGGCCTTGACACGTTGTAAATACAAAGTTGTGTGTCGCATGTAGAACACGGAAGTGCGTGATTGGCTGGCCACCAGTATGTACAAGCCGTGCGATAGGAATAACTGCTAATAGAGGTTGCATGCTAGTTTGACTTAGCGGTTTAGTGGTTTGTGTTGTGGATGCAACACAGTAGGCATTGGGCGGGGAGGACAATTCCTTAGCGTATGGGCTTCGATGCACTTCCCTTGTGACCCGGACTCTCCGCTGGAGATAGGGGTTGATGACCCAAGATTACTGACGGCCACTGACGATTCTGCGAAACGTCATGCTCTTCCTGCTGGGGCCTCTGGTGCCCAAGAGGGACTACGCCGATCCTATTTAGCCAGGGTCCATGCATAGGAAGGATTGTTCTTAACTACATATCACTTAGAACGGTAGGTTACCTTATCCGTTAGGTACGAGTACTTTTGGTTTGGGTACTTGTATCTGACCGTGACTTGGAATAATAACTTGTCGCGGATTAGTTCGTCACATCTTGTCCTTGTTTGGTTGTATGTGTGACTTACTACTTCGATGAGAAGGTATTGAACCTTGTTGGGGTCCGGATACCATATCGGATTCTTAGCATGGAAAGAAACGTCGCCGTGAATTAGTTTACCATATCCTGTCCTTGTTTGGTTGGGGGGATGGTACGCTCGTTCAGTAGGTGCCTATTGGACTATGTTATAAATTCGATTGACTTATTTATTTGAGCAATACTTATTCAGTTTATATGGCATGCTATTATGTGTCTTGTTACGTCCCTCTGAGGACCTGGTTGTCTTGCCAGGTGTGTGCCATTGTCATTTGCAGGTGCTTTAGCTCTAGCCGTGTTCATTGCTATTTCTCGAGGATGATTGCACTTGGATCGTCTTCGCTTCGCTCGCCAAATTCATTTATTCTATCATGTACTTTTCCTTATTTTGTTGGTAGTGGATTTGTCTCCGCCCAACATATTGTATCAAGACAATTTATTCTCATATATGACATCTTTTATTCATTCATTATGTGTGGATGAGATTAGTTATGGTTCTACTGCATTTTACAGCTTATGTATTTATACGAAGCTTCCATATATTGGAGTATACTTCGTATAAATACAGCTGGCATGTCTACGTTCCTAGTCCTACGTATTTTAGGACTGGGGCGTTACAGCTCGGATCTCATAGAGTTCATTTTTGCCCCTGCAAGTCCAGCATCATAGTATTTTCTTCTGCCGGACTTGGGACAGCAGAGTTGTCTACGATCTGAAGTGGGGCCACAGGGGAATCTTGCTCGTCATTTTGAACAACAGAGGGTGTCTCTGCAAGAGCTTCAGCAGGAACAAAGGATCGGGGTCTCCACTCCTTACGGGCCTTCTTTGTGCAGGCTCGTTTCTGGACCGGGCCAGTGTTCTTGTCGGAGAGCATCTCTTCGAACGCCTGTTGGTCGAACCGGGCGACCATCTTTTGTTGAGTGGAGCCAAGCTTGGCTACATCCGATTGCATCATCAACTCTTCAGCCGTGGAGAAGTTAGTCCCCAGCAGAGTCGCCATCGTGTTTGCCATGAAATATAAAAGAACAGAACAATTATCGGAGGACCGAACTTTTACTTCACGTTACAAACTCGCTTGTACAAAGAAAGCCTAGGGACGAAAACCTAGGTACAGCAGTCTAAGTACAATTGTTTATTTTAGATTCTGGGGGGTGACGATAGAGGCTCGGGAAGGCGACGGCAGCCCTACCTTACTCCTTGGACGATCGGTATGCAGCCTTGGCTCCTTGTTAAAAGATGGTTGGCGTTGACAAAGAAATGCTCTTCTTGCTCCTCTGTTGCTCCTGTGTACTCTTTTTTCTCTGACTATTGGGGGGTCTCTCTGTATATACGTATTTTCTCTCTGAAATTGTATATCCTACAAGGGAATGGCACCTTGCTATTTATAATAGTGGGGGGTGGTCATTAGGGTTGCCAATGATTAGCTCTTGGAGATGGCGGCGGCTTGGAGATTGGTCCATCTTGGCCATCCGTTTTAATTATGATAAATCTGGGCCATTAGATGTAGATTACACCAAATCCCATGAGCAATTAATGCTGATTGGAATATATCTTCCTGCGAATAAATCAGATCTATTCTTCTGTCACGTGTCCCAGATTTATTGGGATCTGACCCAATCTTTAATGACAGCAAATCTGATGAAATAATCGGTTTAGGACACGTGTCCTAGGAGCTGCTGGGAGGATCTGGACCGCATGACTAGTGAGCCGCATATGAATGTGAGCCGCATATGAATGTGAGCCGCATACGAATGTGAGCCCATGTGTCAGGGCTGCATGGGCAGTGGCCCTCACTTGAGTCCTCTAAACACAGAGGAGTAATCCTTATGGGCCGCATAGGTATATATCCGCCTGGGCCGCATGGATATGATCTTCTTGAACCGCATGAGACGTCCTCGCTCGAGCCGCATGAGACTTTCATGGCCTGAGCCGCATAGGATGGATTCATTCTGTGCCGCATGGAAAGTCCTTTGCCCGAGCCGCATGAGGCTCCTATGGCCTGAGCCGCATAGGATTTATTCTGAGCTGCATGAGAAGCGAGCCGCATACGAACGCCCATGTGGCAAGGCCACGTGGCATTTTTATGGCTCTCGGGTGATTTGTGTCAGAGATTTCTTTCCTCTTCCCTAGAGATTCATCATTATGGCAGAGCCATAATTACCTGCCTTTGGTGTCAGGGCTGTCAACTTTTCAGAGGGGTCAGCCGTTATAGCAATTAATGCAGCATGGGTGGAGGGGAGCACTATCAGGCCACGTGTCCTCTGAGCCGCATGGAATGCCCTGGGCCGTATAGCTTCCTATGCCGCATGACTCCCTGAGCCGCATGCGTCTTCTGAGCCGCATGGATCTTTCCTAGCCGTATGAATCATTTCCTTTAGTATTTTCCATGCTTCTACACCTCCTCATTGGAATGATGTACCCTTTCGACCGAAATTCAAGCCACAGTCAATGGTATTGTTTGATGGAAAGGCTTCTCCTAGTCAGTATATCAATTACTTTGATATTATGACTGTACATTTACAGAAAAATGATGCTCTTCTCACTAGAGTATTCATTGGATGCTTGACGGGTTCAGCTTACGACTGGTATCGTAGTTTATCCGACAATTGAATTTCGTCTTTTGACAAATTTAAGACAATGTTTCTCTCCCGTTTCTATGAAGGAGGTATGGACATGAATATGTCCTCCTTAATAGAAATTAAGCAAAAGGTGAAGGAAGATACTCGAACGTTCATTGAACGTTTCCGACAGGCGACTTTAAAGATGCCCCCTGGTATGCCAGATTCAGCGATGATTGATACATGTAAGATGAATTGTGGCCATCCATCGCTGTCTTCACAGGTTCCTAATTTACAAATTGGGCTTCGTTTATCATAGCAGCAGTTTCTGTCGAGACCAATGGTAGGTTGGCTCGTGAATATGGGATGATTTTTGCCTCTGAGGATAAAGGAAAGAAAAGTAATCCTGGTAATAATTCCGGCAATCGTAATATGAAAGGAAAAGATACTCTTATGGTCAATCTTTCCAAGAATAAAATGACGCCGAATAATAAGGAATCTTCCAGGCCAAAAGAAGAATACTCTTTTGACGAAAGTGATATCCCAGGGATATTTCAATGTCTGGTAAAGAGTGGTAAACTCCAGATTCCGGAGCCAAAGAGGCCCAATGAGGTGAATCTGACTGACAATCCTAAATATTGTATCTATCATAGATACATTAATCATCCTACCAGTGCTTGCTATGTTTTGAAGAAGAAAATCCAAGAGCTGATAAATGGTGGTGCTATTGCTTTAACCAATGATGACCACACGGTTACAACCAATATGGTTTCTCTTCAATTCGGAGATTTTTCTCCACAACAAGTACCAGATGGAATTGTTCTAATTCCGAAGGCGACGATGAAGATTTTGAATATCCCGCCTGCCAGGGAAGATTATGAAGGATTGTTGCCTCTTACATTAAAGAATGGTGAAATTATGTGGGTACATCCTGACTTAGTACCTAAAATGGAAGATGAAGGTAAAACTTTAAAATCCAAGAAAGGTAAGAAAGTCAAAACCTGCAACATGATTTCTCATGTTATTCCAGATCCTGATCTTTTGGATCATCTATGGGATGGCATTCCTTTGAAAGATAGACTGAGAGGATTGAACATATGTCCTCCAAGTCTGGCTCCTCTTGCCAAGCTCAAGCTTACTCATCAGCAGTGGCTAGCCATGAATAGTGTTCCCTTATACAAGGCACAACAAGTCTTTGCTGCTTATGAAAAGGCTCCTAAAGGGATTTTTCCTCGTATCCCGAGTCCTCCTCCCATAGCTGCAGAGACGGTTATTCTTCATTCTCCTGTAGTCACAGAGATCTCTTCTTCTTCCTATATGGAATCACATGTTGAAAGTCCACTGCCTACTCACTTGTACAGTCAGCAATCTATCCTTCTCATGAAGAAGATGGGTTATGACTTTCAAAAGGCAGAAGGTTTGAATTATGATAAAAGGATACGACTTCCTTTACAAATTCAAAGTCAAAAATCCACTATTGGAGTGGGTTCTGAGGTTCCTCATAATAATCCTCACAAGAAGAAGGCTAAGAAAAGGAAGATTAAATCCTGCAATATGGTACTTCCTTTTTCTGAGTCTGAAGAAGAAACTTTTGCTGGTACAAGATCTGGAAAAGAGTACCACAAAGATTATAAGGGATCCTCCAAAGAAGCTGAGAATGTTGAAACACCATCAACTCAACCGTCTCTTGCTCCTGCTGTGGTTGAAAAGGAAAAACAGAAAGCGGTACGCTTCGATGTCCCGTTGAAGTCTACTTCCAGTCAGGGGGTAGTGATGAAACCCTATAAATTTGATATTCTAGCCCAGTTAGCTAATACTCCGGCTAGATTATCTATCTTCGAGTTGCTTCGCCTTTCTAAAGAAAGCCGCGAAACTTTGAGTGAAGCTTTGCTGCAAGCTGATTCCTGCTTAGCTCAACTCAAAACTCCTGACAATATACCAGTATCATGCCCACAATGTCATAGTGTGATGGAAGCAATTTCCAATATCACCTTCACACAAGAAGATATGTTGTTGAAGCATAACAAGCATGATAGGCCTTTGTGTTACACTGGATATATTGAATCCATTGAAGTTGACAGAATTTATATTGATCCTGGGTCTTCTATTAGCATAATTCTTCAAAGTATGCTAAGACCATTGAGGATTCCTACTAGTGATCTGACTTACACTGTACCACAATAGTTGGTTTCAACTCTGGAAAGAGCAAACCACTGGAGAAGATTCGTCTGAAGATTCAGATTGGTGATCTTCGAACTATGGCAACATTTTATGTTATTAACTCAGACGTATCCTACAATATTCTTCTTGGAAGACCATGGTTACATGAGCATAACATCGTGCCTTCGACTCTCCACCAGTGCTTTAAATATGTGGATCCCCAAGGGGTTGTGAAGACTGAGTTTGTTGATATCAATCCTTTCAAGGGTGTCGAAGCCTATTTTTTCGACTCAAGGCTTTACAAACAAGAGCATATGAAAGAGATATCAGATATGGCTGAAGATCAATCATCTGCTGAAGATCAGTCTATTAACGAAGATCCGTCAGAAGAGCAACCTTTGAATATCAAAGTCAAAGGACGAATCCAACCCCAATCTGTCAACAATCAACCTTTGATGATCAAGGTTAAAGGAAGAACTCAAGCTTCATCTGAGGAATCAGTGAATGTTCCTGTTAAAAGCCAAGTTCAACCTCTTATGATCAAAGTCAAAGGGCGTACATTTCGTACGAATGATCCAGAACCTCCTTTGATTGTCAATCTTGGCAAATCTACGCAGAAGACGGATGATAGTCCACTAATGATTAATCCGAAGCGTAGCAGTCAAATTATAAATGATGTAAATATTGATCATTCTGTACTTTTTGATATCAATAAAGATTTTCTTTTCGAGTATGTGGTTGTCAAGTTTATTGAAAGAATGACTTTATCTTCTGATAATCAAAGTCATCAATATAAAGACGACATAGACACAGAGGAAACCTTATACATTGACAATAAGAAAAATTCTTTTCCTCCTCATGTCGATGTTGGACCTTATGCTCAAAGGTTTCTAACATCTTCTCCCTATCTTCTTTCTGTAGCCGCTTTATCGCAAGCTTGTGTAACTTATAGACGTCATAAAGAATCTTATTTCGTGGTTACGTCTGATAAGAAAAACAAGCGCCAAATTATTTTTGGCTTGGCTAGAAATATCCCTGTTGCTCAGACAGATGATTCGAGAGATAAAGATAAAGGAAGAATCCGAATTAACAGATATAGTCAACAATCTCTCAAGATTATCCAGAACATGGGATATGATTTAAAGACTATGCAAGGTCTCAATCAAGGCAAAGGTAGACGACTACCATTATGTGGTGATCCGTTTTACCAGAAAACTCGTCATGGATTGGGATATGATCCGTCCCATATGTTTAATGACGATATACAAGAAGAATTCTCTTCTAGCTCTTCACAATCATCAGATTCAGAAGAAGTCCAATTCATCGAATCTGATATTTCTCACTCCTCGTGTGTTAAAGGAGACTATTATGATGAATCTGAGCAAATATTTTTAGCTTACATGGTTCAAATTGATGGTGAATCCGAGCCATTTGAGAATGATCCTTGGGCTCAACAGATGGACATTCAATGGGAACTTCGTTTTGAACAACGACAACCACCTACAGAGGACGAGGTTGTCCAGATTGACATTGGAGATGGAACTATGCCCAAACCAATATTCATCAGTAAGAATCTTTCTGAGATGAAAAGGAAGAATTGATAAAACTGATCAAAGAATATATTGATATTTTTGCATGGAGTTATGAGAATATGCCAGGTTTAGATCCCAAAGTTGCTACTCATAAACTCAATATTCTTCCTAATGCTAAGCCTGTAAAACAACAGCAACGGCGTTTTAGACCAGATATGATGGATGCAATTGAAGCAGAAGTCAAAAAGCTGATCACGTGTGGTTTTGTTCGTGAAGAACAACACCCCGATTGGGTTGCCAATATTGTTCCTGTTATAAAGAAGAACGGAAAAGTCTGAGTTTGTATAGATTTTCGAGATCTTAATGCAGCTTGTCCAAAAGACGAATTTCTACTTCCAATTACTGATGTCATGATAGACAATACATGTGGTTTTGAATGCATGTCTTTCATGGATGAATTCTCATGATATAATCAAATTAAGATGCATCCAGAAGATTAGAAGCATACCGCTTTTCGTACACCCCTTGGGGTTTACTGCTATACGGTGATGCCGTTTGGTCTTAAAAATGCCGGTGCCACATATCAACGAGCCATGAGCATCATCTTTCAAGAACATCTACGGAAGACAGTAGAATGTTATGTAGATGACATTGCTGTTAAGAGTCAATCAAAAGATGATCACATTCAAGACTTGAAGACAGTATTTGAATTGATGCGCTAACATCAATTGAAAATGAACCCTACTAAGTCTTTCTTAGGGGTTTCCAGTGGCAAGTTTTTAGGATTTGTCATTACTTCTCAGGGTATCCATGTTGATCCTGATAAGGTTAAAGCAATTCTTGAAATACGTCATCCACGCAATCTAAAAGAACTTCGTGGCTTCCAAGGTCGTATTGCATATATCAGGAGATTCATATCCAATCTCTCTGGAAGATGCCAGCCTTTCTCCCGTCTATTAAAGAAGGGTGTATCATTTGTTTGGGATGAAGCATGTCAGAAAGCCTTCAATGACATCAAGCAATATCTTACAAATCCACCTGTTTTGGTACCTCCAATGATAGGAAGACCATTTTTGCTATATGTTCGAGCTTTGGATCATTCACTTGGTGCTCTTCTTGCACAAAAAAGTGATATAGGGCATGAACAAGCAATTTATTATCTTAGCCGAATGATGGTCGGAGCAGAACACAGGTATACTCCTGTAGAAAAGGAATGTCTGGCCTTGGTTTTTGTTGTCCAAAAGATAAGACATTATGTGATAGGACAGACTATCCATGTCTTCTCCAGAATAAATCTCATTCGGGTATTGATGAGAAAATCGAGCATTCTTAACTCTAGATTAGCTACGTGGGCGATGTTGCTCACTCCTTATGACATGATTTATATACCTCAAAAATCAGTAAAGGGTCAAGCATTAGCTGATTTCTTAGCTGCTCATCCTATACCTGAAACATCAAAGTTATATGAGGACATTCCAGATGAAGTTGTAGATTGCAATATGACTTTGAAAAATGACATCTGGCAATTATATTTTGACGGAGCATCACGGGTTGGACCTAAAGGTATATTGTCTCTGGGGTAGGAATCGTCTTGGTTTCTCCTGACAAAATGGTCATATACCGTGCCTATTCTCTCAATGAACCATGCTCTAATAATGTAGCAGAATATAATGCTTACTGATTGGTCTCCAAGTCGCAAAACAATTGGATATTGAATTCTGGAAGATGGAGATTCTCAGCTGATTGTTAATCAGGTTAGAGGGACTTATGAAGTCAGAAATCCTGATCTCATCCCTTATCATCAAGTGGTAGTCGAATTGGTCCTTTCATTCAAAGGATTCTTCATTGAATTCGTACCACGTTCTCAGAATGTGGAGGCTGATGCTCTTGCTAGCCTAGCTGCAGATTTGGCTGTTCCAATCCGAAGACAAAATACAATTACTTTGTTGGACCGATATTTATTCTGTGTCAAGAATAATTTGTGTATTGAACAGAGTTATACTACAGAATCAAGCTCTCAGCAAAGGGATTGGAGAACTCCATTTATTGATTACGCGGTTCATGGGATTTTACCTGAAGATCCAAAAGAAGCTGCATCAATTAAAAGACGATCATTTCGATTCTATTATGATTCATCTTTACATATGTTATATCGTCGCTCATATGATGGACTCTTGCTGCGCTGTCTCTCAGAAAGTGAAGCTAAACTGATACTCCGTGAGGCTCATGATGGTGTCTGTGGTCATCAACCCGAAATTACAGGATCGCATTCGAAGAATGGGGTATTATTGGCCTTCCATGATAGCAGATGCTGTGGATTACGCCAGAAGTGTAAAGCATGTCAGATTCATGCTGACTTTATTACCAACCTTCTGAATTTCTACATCCTACAGCAGCTTCTGGCCCTTCGAAGCTTGGGGTATGGATGTCATTGGTCCTATTAACCCTCCTTCTGTTAAAGGACATCGGTTCATATTAGCTATAACCGATTACTTTTCTAAGTGGGCAGAAGCAGTCCCCCTTGCTGAAGTGAAGACATCTAATGTGATCAGCTTCATCAAACATCATGTCATTTATCGCTTCGGGATTCCTCGACGAATAATTCATGATAATGGTCCACAATTTGCCAGTCAGGCATTTTATCGGTTCTGTGATAAGAATCAAATTCAAAATTTGGCTTCTACGGCTTATAATCCAGCTGCTAATGGTTTAGCCGAAGCCTTCAATAAACTATCATTAAACTTCTCAAAAAGTTTGTCTCTTCTAATCGTGATTGGAACGAGAAACTTGGAGAATGTTTATGGGCTTATCGAACAACAGTCCGAACTCCTACTGGTTTTACACCATTTTTATTGTTTATGGATGTGAGGCTGTTCTTCCTTGGAAATCCAGATTCTATCTCTTCGAATAGCTATTGCTAATGAGCTAACTATAGAGAACAATGATCGCTTACGACTCCAAGAACTTGAAGGATTGGACGAGAAGCGTCTTCAAGCACAACAGCATATTGAACTATATCAAGCCCGTATATCTCGAACTTTCAATCGTAAAGTTAAAGAGAGGGTATTCAAGATTGGCGAGTTGGTATTAGCCGTTCGAAGACCGATGATTATGACTCACAAAAGCAAGGGAAATTCCAAGCAAAATGGAAGGTCCTTATGTAATTGAGACCGTGTTTTCTAATGGCGCCTATCGGTTATCAAAGCCTAATGGAGATCTACTCATGATGCCAATCAATGGCAAATTTCTTAAGAAGTACTATGTATAAAAAGGACAGAATGAAAATAAATTTCTTTTATTAATTTTGTTCTGAACAAAGGATTAAGGACGAGGACCACTGCCTTCCTTATTAAATACATAGTCGGCCAATGCATCGAAGGCATCGTTGCCTGAGTTCATAAAAAACTTAGGCAGCCATCCTCAGCGCTTCTTCTTCAGGAGTTTTCCCTGGCTCTACTAAGAAAGCAAGATGTCTTGTGGTGGCTTGGAGTAGAAGAGCTTTCGCCTACTTCGGTTGGGCCTGTCACAATTGGTTCAATGGGGCACGTCTCAATGATGTCCTCAACTTTCTTGGAGACTTCATTCTTTCGCTGCATATCCTTGGAAGACATTTCCAATAGAGGAGTGGAAATAAGAATGAAAAGTTACAAAGATTTCTCACCTATTTAATAGGAGAGATCTATTAATGAACCGGTCTTTGAAATTGAAAAAACCTTTCATTCCCGGAAAGGCTTGTCCGTTCATTACATCAGATTCATTCATTTACTTATGGAATTGAATTGTTCTTTCTTTTCTCGAAAGTATGCGGTTCATTCCATATTCATATCCTCAATGACATCTGTCCTTTTAATCCCCAGCTACCAAGGTTTGGTTAAGCTGATTATCTCTCTTCGGAGAGAAATTTTGATCTTCTATCTTACCCGTTGGTATAGAAAATTGGATTTATTATTTATCACGTTCTTATAAACCTCTGAATAAATATTAAATGCTTGCTTTTCTTATCTATCAAATCCATTTGACCCTGCATAGATATTAATCTACTTTTTCTTTGAGTTCTTACATGCTGTCATGTCCATAATACCTCTGATAGTATTGTATACTCTAAACAGAAAAAGACTTTATTATCTATCATGTCTATTACTTCTGGATAGATACAAATCATTGAGCATAGAAGATTCATCATTTCCATTCTCATTTCATCATAAAAGTCTATTACATTTCTTAGACTTTCTTACAAATCATAATGGAAATCTATTATTTTGGATTTTATTCTATACAACAACGATGACCTAATCGAGATCTATTTTCTTCTTTGGATCTTCTTCATCGGATTCGTTGTTGGTGTCAATTCCTTACTGTCTGAGCCTCAATGGCGACCAGAACAGAAGGAATCAAACTCTGGTCTTCTCTCTCAGACAATAGGAGAATCCCAGAGTATGGCAGCCCGAAGACGTGTTGCTGCCAATACAATTGGTGGAGAAGTGGCGGCCTTTCAGAGGAGATAGGAATGTATCCAGCATTGGGATACAATTCCTAGTCCTGCCGTGAAAGGAACTCTACTACCCAATTTCTCGGGATAGAGTTGACTCCACCATCCAACTTTTCGTGTATAAAGGCTCTTCCTACCATCTGAGAAGACCCTTTTATCCCACGAAAAGTTCTGAGTTGTCTGATTTGCGCGTCAAAAGCGTATGAGCTCCCTGATGCTGATGTCAGAAGAATACTCCTCACAGCGTCAAAATCGCCAATACCGGTTCTGGAAAAGTTCTTCAGCCAAGCTTCTGCAGAAGACAACAGAAATTTTTTATCATCAGCCACTTACTGATCAATTAAAGACTGATGCTCGTGCACCCTACTCAACAAGGTTTTTACGCCCGTGTCTCATGTGCACCCTATTCAACAAGGCTTTTTACGCCATTGTTTCATATGCACCTCATTCAACAAGGCTTTTACGCCAATGTTTCATGAACATATTATTCAACAAGGCTTTTACGCCCGTGCATCTTACCTATAAGATTCTACGCCTGTCAAGGATTTACACTCATGGGCATCTGTTTTCGACAAAAAGTTCAAAGGCAGACGATTGTTCTACGAATTAAACTTACCATTGAGGTCAGATGATTCGGCTCTGAGAATTGTTGAATCAACGTCTGTCGACGAGCGTACAGAGGAACACATCGGAAAGCATCATCTTTTGTTGAAGAATGAAATCTTGCAAAGAGCTACCGGGCGTACAGAGAGACAGCATCGGAAAGCATCATCATTTGCTAGAAGCTATCTTCGAAAGAATGAGAATGAGAATGTATAAAACATTTTAACTCAGCTATTTATAAGGGTTGAGGAAACGGTTGGCATGAGTCTATTTCGGAAAATCCTACTAAAAAGGCGCTCGTGACCACAAGGTAGATGCCACGTG
>JANAVB010012128.1:0-20000 GCA_029216955.1 Iris pallida
TCATGTCAAGTGTACGAGTCAGGAGTGCGCCACGACGGGCCACTATCCGGTCATGTCAGGCCATTATGTCAGGAGTGCACCACTACGGGTCACTATTGTGTCATGCTCAGGTATCAATTCCAAACACATTAAACAAATCCATGGTTAACAAGTTCATGACAAAAAAGGCGTAAGGATATAAAATGGACGTTAAATATCTAATAAAATATCAATATACAGGGCTATAGAAGATCCAGGATAAGGAAAATAAAACCAAACTGACTTGCTAATATAAGATCAAGTCTGCCAAAGGCCATACGCTCAGGTAAGCATACGCTCAAGTAAGCATACGCTCCCGAAAGGCAGCGTATGGGGAGGGGGGGTCACAAAGCTCTCGGGTTGAACCAGGGTGACAAGATAGGCAAGCGTACGCTCAAGCCAGCGTACGAAGGGTCCATACACTTCTAATAGGAAGCGTACGCAAGGGTCAGCGTACACAAGGGCACGCTCGAGCTACAGGTCAGCGTACGCTCAAGCTAGCGTACGAAAAAGACACGCTGCCAATAGGCAGCGTATCAAGGCTAGCGTACGCTCGCTAAACAGCAGCGTACGAAGGCTAGCGTACGCTCGCTAAACAGCAGCGTACGAAGGCTAGCGTACGCTCGCTAAACAGCAGCGTACGAAGGCTAGCGTACGCTCGCTAAACAGCAGCGTACAGCTCAGCGGCATAAGCTAAAAAGCTAGCTCACTGTTCACTGTCTTCTCCAAATAGCAAGAACAGCAAGAACAGCAAGGACTCCATGGATGGAACCCAAAACTCCAAATGCTCATAACTTGGTCAAAACAAGTCCGAATCCAACTTTCCAAAGGTCAAAATTGGGTAGAATGAAATTATCTACAACATGGAACCATCTAAACTTGAAAACAAGGAAGTTTAATAGATCAAAACACCAAAAATCCGAAAATAGCAAAACTCCAGATCTACAAGAATTAAAGCCTCAAAATGGAAAATGACAAGTTCTAATGTGGTTTAGAATCATGAGAAGAAGCTAATAGAACCATAAATGAGTTCTCTTGTGGAAGCAAGTTGTACTTGCCTAAGGGGTGGGGAGGAAGGAAGAAGAAGAAGAAGAAGAAGTAAATAAAAGTTATAGAGGAGAGAGAAGGTTGGTGGGGAAATAAATATCATGGGTTGGTGGTAGGTAGGGGGTTCACCTTGGTCCATGATGGACCAAGCAACCAGCCGGCCAAACCAAGTCAATCCCAAACCGAGAGTTAAACCAAGCCAAGAAAACTAAACAAGGAACAATACAAGAAAATACGTACACGTATTTTCAAAATACGTAATACGAACCACAGGCATTATAACCCTACCCACCTTAAAAGAATTCCGTCCTCGAAATTTAATCAAGAGGCTAGAGGGACAAGAACAAGCTACACTATTCACAGGCAATTATACTAGGCAATCAATCAATCATGCAAGCAAGGAATTGATGGCATGAGACATAAGAAAGACATTATACCTCACGAGTCAAACAAGTCAGGATATCGTGATCGGATATCATCCTCACGCTCCCACGTTGACTCACCCAAAGAGTGATGACCCCAAGCAACTCGGACTAACTTGATAGTCTTGTTCTTGAGGATCTTCTCTCTTCGATCCAATATAGACACGGGCCTCTCCTCATACGAAAGGTTGGTACCAACAACCAATTCTGAATGATCCAGGATGTGGCTCGGGTCCGGGATGTACCGTCGTAATTGGGATACATGGAACACGTCATGCACCTCGCTTAGCGACGGCGGAAGAGCGAGACGATAGGATACATCTCCTACTCGCTCCAGAATATCGAACGGTCCTATATACCTAGGACTAAGCTTGCCCCGTACGCCAAAACGAATGACGCCACGGTTAGGCGAAATCCTCAGGAATACATGATCGCCGACCGAGAACTCGAGAGGGCGCCGATGAGAATCGGCCTAATGGCGCTGGCGATCTTGGGCAACTTGAAGATGATCTCTGACTCGCCTGACCACTTCAACTGTCTGAGCGATCATTTCTGGACCAAGCGTCTGCCTCTCTCCAATATCATCCCAGGCTAACGGGGATCTGCACTTCCTACCATACAGTGCCTCGAACGGTGCCATCTGGATACTGGCCTGGAAACTGTTGTTGTACGAGAATTCCACCAGGTGCAAGTAATCTTCCCATGAACTACCGAAGTCAAGTGTGCAAGACCGCAACATGTCTTCAAGAGTCTGGATCGTGCGCTCCGACTGGCCATCTGTCTGCGGGTGATATGCTGAACTGAACTGGAGATGAGTCCCCAAACTCTCTTGCAAGCTACGCCAAAAGTGCGACGTAAACCTAGAATCTCGGTCCGAGGTGATACTGACTGGCACTTCGTGCAATCTAACAATCTGCCTGAGGTACATCTCCGCTAGCTGAGCCGTCGACTGACCAACTCTAAACGGGAGAAAGTGTGCTACCTTGGTAAGCCGGTCAACTACAACCCAAATAGCATCTCTACCAGCTGGGGATCTAGGTAATCCAGTCACGAAATCCATGGTCGCATGCTTCCACTTCCACTCTGGAATCGGCAAGGGCTGAAGAAGTCCAGCCGGTCTCTGATGTTCGGCTTTAACTTGTTGGCAAACCAAACACCGAGAGACAAACCGAGCTATCTCCCGCTTCATGCCATTCCATCAGAAATACTGCCGGATATCACGGTACATCTTCGTACTGCCAGGATGGATAGAATACTGCGAACTGTGCGCCTCTGACATGATCTCCTGCCGGATATCTCCGCTGGGTATACAAAGATGCTTACCATGTCGAAGTGTACCATCCTCGTGAATGCATAACTCCGGTCTTCGTCCTGTCTCACACTCTGCTCTGAGTCGCTGAAGCTTGGAATCTGCTGACTGTGCCATCCGGATCCTCTCAACTATAGTGGACTGAACTTGCATATGGGCCATTAAGGCCACACTGGAAGGGAGAACAACTTCAATACCCATCTTCTGAAGATCTGCTAACAGCTCTGGTTGCGCTGTTAGAAAATAAGCTCCGGCTCTCCTGCTCAATGCATCCGCAACAACATTGGCCTTCCCAGGATGATACTGCAAGCTGACATCATAATCCACAAGAAGCTCCAGCCACCTCCTCTGACGCATGTTAAGATCCTTCTGGGTGAAAACATACTTCAGGCTCTTGTGGTCGGTGAAAATCTCCACCCTATCTCCATACAAATAGTGCCTCCACAACTTAAGTGCAAACACCACTGCTGCCAACTCCAAGTCATGGGTTGGGTAATTCCTCTCATGATCACGAAGTTGTCGTGACGCATAAGCTATTACCTTTCCATGCTGCATCAGAACACATCCTAAACCTCTGCCTGAAGTATCACAATACACTGAAAATCCTCCGGTTCCATCTGGAAGCGTGAGAATAGGAGCTGTTATCAATCTTCGCTTCAACTGCTCAAAAGAACTCTGACACTCTGCTGTCCAAGCAAACTGTGCATCCTTGCGGGTCAACTGCGTCAATGGTGCTGAAATCCGAGCAAAATCTGAAACAAACCGCCGGTAGTAGCCAGCCAATCCGAGGAAACTGCGAACTTCTGCAACTGTGCTGGGCACTGGCCATGACTCAATAGCCACAATCTTCTGGGGATCCACTTCTACTCCTCCTCTGGTGATGATATGACCCAAGTACGAAATGCGATTGAGCCAGAACTCGCATTTACTGAACTTGGCATATAACTGGTACTCTCTGAGGATCTGAAGAACTATACGGAGATGCTGCTCATGCTCCGCCTCACTCTTGCTGTAGACCAGGATGTCATCCAAGAACACGATCATAAACTGATCCAAGTAAGGCATGAAGATGCGATTCATGAGGTCCATGAATACTGCCGGCGCATTGGTTGCTCCAAAAGGCATAACAAGGAACTCCCAATGCCCATATCTCGATCTAAAAGCTGTCTTCGGGATGTCCTGCTCTCTGACTCTGATCTGATGATAACCTGAGCGCAAATCAATCTTCGAGAATACTGAAGCCCCCTTGAGTTGATCAAACAAGTCATCTATCCTCGGAAGAGGGTATCTGTTCTTGATTGTCACTGAGTTCAAGGTACGATAATCAACACATAACCTGGACGTACCATCCTTCTTTTTCACAAGAAGCATCGGGGCTCCCCAAGGCGATCCACTAGCTCGAATGAATCTCTTGGTTCTGAGTTCTTCAATCATCTTGTACAATATCTCTAACTCTGACGGCGCCATCCTGTAGACTCTCTCTGATACTGGGGCTGTCCCGGGAATCAAGTCTATAGTGAACTCGATCTCCCGCTCCGGAGGCATACCTGGAAGCTCCTCTGGAAAAACATCTGGATACTCCTCGACTATCCTGGGCAACTGAACTACTGCTACTGCCATCCGCAATACTGGAGGAGATGACTCAACCTCACTTCGAGAGAAAGAAAACTCCGGCTCTCCTGGAATGCTAAAAACAACCCTACCAATATGGCAGTCTATTCTAGCATACTGGTTCCTCAACCAATCCATCCCTAAGACCACATCATAATTGGCCATCGGGAACTCTATCAATCTAGCGGGGAATTCTCTACCGCTAACTACGATCCGACACGAGGAAAACACTCTATCGACTCCCACAAGTCCGTTACCAGTAAGTATATTGAGCCTTACTGATAATGACTCGGGCTCCAATCCTACCCGTGTCGCGAATCGTGCAGACATAAAAGAATGCGATGCACCAGAATTAAATAAAGCTGAAGCTGAAAAGGAGTTGACGAGAATAGTACCTGCCACTACCTCACCTGGTGCCAACTCTTCCTCCACGGTCATCACCATAGCCTGACCGTGCCCTCGGGGTGCTGGTCCCCTCTGCTGAAATCCTCGCTGCCTATTCTGACTCTGGACTTGGGCTTGTGTATACTGCTGGGGGTTCTGCTGCTGGAATACTTGGGTCTGAGGCGGCAAGGGCCTCGGTAATGGATACTGCTGCTGATGGACCGGAGCTGGTCCTCTCACCGAAGAGCTAGAAAGGTTGGACGATGATGAACCTCCCCTGTTCGGGCAGGATCCAACCCTATGGTCTGGTGCTCCACAAACCAGACACAATCCCTGTGCCCTGCGACATTCTGCCACCATATGGCCTGGCTTCCCACAATGAGAACAACCCACTGCGGATGATTGCTTCTGCTTCTGCTGCTGCTGAGGGTACGTCGGGGTGGAATGCTGAACCGACGTCACTGAGGCCGCTCGCCTCGGAGCTCCATTAGTCAAAGCCCTGGCTGCCGGGGCTGGTGCCGAAGACTGATTCATCTGGCCGTGAGATCTCTTCCGACCTCCGGCCTATCCACAATCCTCTGGGAGGTATACTCATGCCTTCTAGCTGCTCTCAAGACTGCATCGAAAGTCTGATGCTCAAACTGCTCGACCGCCAATAGAATCTCCAGGTGAAGTCTCTGCTGGAACCGCTGGGCTCTATCATACTCGGTTGCCACCAAGGTGGGAGCAAACCGACTGAGTCTCGAAAACTCGGTCGCATATCCATCGACCGTCCTGCCTCCTTGCTTCAGATTGGTGAACCTGGTCTGCAGATCATACCGAGCCACGGCATCAAAATACTTGGTCTGGAATCTCTTCCAGAATACTGCCCATGGAATGGGTGCTGCTAATCCAACGGCCTGCGCTGCCCACCAGCTGCGGGCAAGATCTAATAGCTGCAGGCGCACAACTGCCACCTTCTCATTCTCTGGAGTCTTGGCTGCTTCTAGAACCACCTCCGTGTCCTGAAGCCAAGCATCTGCGACGATAGCATCTTTACTACCGTCAAAGAAGGGAGGGTTCAAGCGCTTGAAGCTGTTGGCCGTGCTGTTACCCTGATGACTACCCCGGGTCAAAGCATCCGTCACTGCCTGGTACAAGGCATCTCTACGACGATCTTGGGAAGCTATCAAGGTCCTGACGAGCCCTACCAAAGTGCCGTCATCATGTTCTACAGGTTGAACTGGCTGGACTGGTGGCTCTCCGCCAATAGGCTCGACTCTGGAGGCTACTCCGGAATGCTGGGCTTGATTTCTGGGTTGCTGCTGGTCCGCGGGAGGTGCTCCGCCTTGCTGGTCGATAGGACCATGAACAATACCGCTGAAGAAGACGACATAGGGAACAATAAGGAAGGACCAGGACAGAGCAACGATACAAGCATATGATCAGGACAAGAATCCAGGGATTCAGAAGATACGAGCAGAGATCAAGAACGAATACTGATTGAGACATCTATTCGGTAAACCCTCACATATCTTGATTTACAAGACCTGCATGGGCCACCACTTAAACCATGTCACGCCCCAAAACCAGAATACTGGAGAGCGGGGGCAGACATAGCCAGCTACGTATATTGAAGTGCAACCCACCTCGCTATACGATCACGGCTGTCTAGATACATGAGGGTTTACTACAAGCCAACAGTCTCCTATGGTCATGAACAAGCCTAGTGTCTCAATCACAAGCAAGTAAGTAAATGTTTGCAAGATGTATGATCATTAAATATACAATAATAAGGCGTCCCAAATATTACATATTCAGCTGATCATGAAGCTAGTCGTTACAAAATGTCAGGACTAGCAAGAGTTTAGTTATACATGATCAACCCTAGGATCTGTTAATCATGTTACAGCCCGTAGACAGACAGTAAGTAAAATACAACCGAGCTAAACAGGTGCTCTTCGGCTAAACGCCTCAAAAGAATATTTTTACAATAAAGTGGGGGATCCAAAAATAAACCCACTCGTTGCCAGGGTTCCGTCTAGTGGCACCATCTGGCTGGAAGGTCGGTAGATCCTCTGGAGCTGCTCCGAAATCTGGCCATACAAAACCAGCTGGGTCAGACCCCAGAAAGAGCAAGTGCCACAAAGGAGGCTTCACTTAAGAACTAAAACCAGCAATCAACACAGGAATATAAATAATATGATAAAAGACAGGAAATATAAATAACTGGTAAAACTGAAAATAAGAAAAAAAGCAAGCCAGGATGATATACGACGAGATAACCATGGAACTATTCAGATAGCTAGGTTACAACCCGTAAACCAAACAAGGACCGGGGTTGTAACCCTTCGTCTGAACGGAGCTTGGTTTCTCACCATTTATCGAGGAAATAAATACAAGCACGCTGGTCATGTAACAGTCTGGAACAAGATCAGGGCAAGACTAGACTTGTTAGGCTCCATCCAATCATTTCACGGCCAAGCAAGACCTACGGCTTGATACTTTAACTAACTAGGGTTATCACAGTCCTAGTTACTAACAAGATGCAGTGAGATTATTCCACAGCCACAAGCCCTGCAGACCATCCAGGTTACCCAGGTCGAAAGATTAGGGTTAAATTCAGGTGGGTACATCGTCCAGGAAATGCATGTACCCTTAAGTAGCTTGAAGGGTGCAACACATGACAGTGTGCTGGAAATGTGCCCTACTCGACGGTAGGCTACAGATCCCAGGCGCGCCCAGGTAACGGGATCGTCTGTAGCTGGAAAATCTCTTCATGACTAATGTATTAATCTAGTTGTTAACCTTAGTCCATTTTAGTAGGTACTCCTGACCGTGGTACTCAGGAGCTCCCTCCCTAGACATGATACAAGACAGGACTGGTTTATTTGTACAAGCATAATCGCCCACGGTGTCCATGTTTTTATACAGGTCATGTCATGTCAGGTAGCCGTCGCAACAGCTTATCAAGATATAACATGTCAGGTCATCATGTCAAGTGTACGAGTCAGGAGTGCGCCACGACGGGCCACTATCCGGTCATGTCAGGCCATTATGTCAGGAGTGCACCACTACGGGTCACTATTGTGTCATGCTCAGGTATCAATTCCAAACACATTAAACAAATCCATGGTTATCAAGTTAATGACAAAAAAGGCGTAAGGATATAAAATGGACGTTAAATATCTAATAAAATATCAATATACAGGGCTATAGAAGATCCAGGATAAGGAAAATAAAACCAAACTGACATGCTAATATAAGATCAAGTCTGCCAAAGGCCATACGCTCAGGTAAGCATACGCTCAAGTAAGCATACGCTCCCAAAAGGCAGCGTATGGGGGGGGGGGTCACAAAGCTCTCGGGTTGAACCAGGGTGACAAGATAGGCAAGCGTACGCTCAAGCCAGCGTACCAAGGGTCCATACACTTCCAATAGGAAGCGTACGCAAGGGTCAGCGTACACAAGGGCACGCTCGAGCTACAGGTCAGCGTACGCTCAAGCTAGCGTACGAAAAAGACACGCTGCCAATAGGCAGCGTATCAAGGCTAGCGTACGCTCGCTAAACAGCAGCGTATGAAGGCTAGCGTACGCTCGCTAAACAGCAGCGTACGAAGGCTAGCGTACGCTCGCTAAACAGCAGCGTACGAAGGCTAGCGTACGCTCGCTAAACAGCAGCGTACGAAGGCTAGCGTACGCTCGCTAAACAGCAGCGTACAGCTCAGCGGCATAAGCTAAAAAGCTAGCTCACTGTTCACTGTCTTCTCCAAATAGCAAGAACAGCAAGAACAGCAAGGACTCCATGGATGGAACCCAAAACTCCAAATGCTCATAACTTGGTCAAAACAAGTCCGAATCCAACTTTCCAAAGGTCAAAATTGGGTAGAATGAAATTATCTACAACATGGAACCATCCAAACTTGAAAACAAAGAAGTTTAATAGATAAAAACACCAAAAATCCGAAAATAGCAAAACTCCAGATCTACAAGAATTAAAGCCTCAAAATGGAAAATGACAAGTTCTAATGTGGTTTAAAATCATGAGAAGAAGCTAATGGAACCATAAAATGAGTTCTCTTGTGGAAGCAAGTTGCACTTGCCTAAGGGGTGGGGAGGAAGGAAGAAGAAGAAGAAGAAGAAGTAAATGAAAGTTATGGAGGAGAGAGAAGGTTGGTGGGGAAATAAATATCATGGGTTGGTGGTAGGTAGGGGGTTCACCTTGGTCCATGATGGACCAAGCAACCAGCCGGCCAAACCAAGTCAATCCCAAACCGAGAGTTAAACCAAGCCAAGAAAACTAAATAAGGAACAATACAAGAAAATACGTACACGTATTTCCAAAATACGTAATACGAACCACAGGTATTACAGGGATGGACGTCAGGGTGAGCTGCGAGCGCTTCGGCCGGCGGAGGAGCGGCCGTGGTCGAAGTAGAGGCAGTCTTCTTGACCTTCGCCATCGCAGACGAAGAAGACGTCGCCTTCTTGCCCTTTGCCGCAACGGTCTTCTTGGAGCCATTGGTGATTGAAGAAGAGGATGACAACGGGGTAGGGAAAGTTCGAAGTAAAGAAGAAAGTAAATAAGTTTTCTCTCTTAAACTCCTCTTGTAGGAGGACAAGAGAGGGTGGGAACACGTAGACTAATAACCGCCTCGGAAAAGATGAAACCGACTCCTCGGATTTTGTCCCCTCTCTCATAAAGGAGATTCACCCAGAGCATAAAATCCAAAGATTTAATGAGCCGACCCTTGGGATTTCCCCTAAAGGAGGCACTAAAACGAATTTGAGGCAATTAATGACGCACACACGTGGCAAGGAGCTATGCGGCCCGAAAGTCCCTGCAGCTGATTGACTCAATACAGCTGAGACATCCATGCGGCCGAGACATCCATGCGGCCGAGACATCCATGCGGCCAGGACATCATATGCGGCCAGGAGAATTTATACATGGCCATGCTTCTTATTCAAAGTATTTCAATTTTGTAAATTGAAAACTTTAAAAGGGGTCTTGTAGAAGCATGGAAAAGAATAAAGAAAGATCCATGCGGCCAGAGAGCCCCATGCGGCTCAGAGAGTTCATACGGCTCAAGTATCCATGCGGCTCAAAGATCCATGCGGATCAAGGATCTATGCGGCTCAAACAAGTTCTATGCGGCTCAGAGAGGAGCCATGTGGCCTGCAAACAGTTCTTCTGTTTGTCCTTTACTACATTAAATGCCTTGACGGCTGACAGCTCTGACACATGGCAGTCCTGACACAAAAATACAATTATGACTCCATCATAATGGCAGACTCCTAGGGAAATGAAGGAAATCTCTGACATAATCTCCCGAGATCCAGAAACTGTTATGCAGCCTTGACACGTGGACAGTTGCATGCGGCTCACGACCACCCTATGCGGCTCAGGTCGAAGTTGTCCTATGCGGCTCACGAAGACTATCACTATGCGGCTCACGAAGACTATCCCCATGCGGCTCACGAAGACTATCTTCATGCGGTTCACGAAGAAGGCACCCATCATGCGGTCACCTACACTCATGCGGCTCAGATCATTACCATGCGGTCCAAATGTTCAAGGGGCCACTCTCAAGCAATCTTGACACGTAGCCAGCCTTATGTGGCTCAACGAGAAGCAACCTTCCTACGGCTCAGATTTCTGCAGTGGCTCGCGGTTAAGACACGTGGCATGATAGTAGGACACGTGGCATCAAATTGATCGAAATCCCTCAACAAATCCCAATAAAATGTTGGGATCAAATCAGATCATTTGGAAACAAGCAAATTAATGACACGTGTCAAGAAATCTAAGGTTGGCATGACAAATCAGGAGGATTTATGCCAATCATCATTAATTACCCACAAAAGATTTGATACAATCACATTTATTGCTCAAATCTCGTATACTCAAGATGAACGGCCCAGATCCAGTGATCCTTAGCCGTCAACTTTTAAGAATGGGCAGTCATTGCAAACCCTAATGAGGCCCCCCACTCTTATAAATAGTAAGGTGCCATTCCCTTGCGAGGACATACGGAGATACACAGAGAGAGACATATAGAGAAAGAGGAGATTCTCAGATAAAAAAAAGAAAGAGCCAAAGAGCCAGAGAGAGAGTATACAGAGCCTGAAAGGAGAGCATTTCTTCAGCAACGCCAAGCAGTTCTTCTACAGAGCCAAGGCTACACCCGATCGTCCAAGGAGTAAGGCAGAGCTGCCGTCGCTTTTCCGAGCCTCTACCGTCACCCCCCTAGAATCTAAAATAAACAATTGTAGTTAGATTACTGTACCTAAGTTTTCGTCCCTAGGCTTTCTTTGTACAAGCGAGTTTGTATTTTGAAGTAAAAGTCCAGTCCTCCGATAATCGTTCTGTTCTTTTATATTTCATGGCAAACAATCTTTTATTCTTATATTTTGTGGATGAGATTAGTTAGTTGTGGTTTGCTGCATTTTATAGCTTATGTATCCATACAAGGCCTATGTACTTCGTATGAATACAGCTGGTATGTCTACGTTCCTAGTCCTACGTATTTTGGGGCTGGGGTGTTACATATTTTTGTGGTGGCCCATACAGGTAGAGTTTGTCACTTCGGTGTAATTATATCGATGTGAGCCTGCAATATAGGATTAGAGTCTAGGATCTCATCCACCTGCTTGACCCTCTTTATTGACTAAAATTTTTGAATCACTTGTTCAACTCCTCGTATCTACATCTGGCTTGAGCTCTTCCTACCGTAATCCTTATTTTCATACTTGATAGAAAGATGACTACACTAGTATATGCTCACAGGTCAACCCCATGGTTAGTAGGATTGCATTGACAACTAGTATGCATTGAGATCCTATTTGAGTGATAAAGATATAAGGATAAAAGGAACCATATTTTTCTAGAAGTATGAACTTAAGGGTTAGTTAATTCCAAGTTGGGTAGTAGCAACATTAATAACTTCAAAAGATTGTTAGAACTTTATTTACAAAAGGTTAGTAGGATCTATATATAATTGAGAAAAGAGATTGATGTGATTTTTGAGTTTTGATTTTTGAAGGTCTTTGAAAAATATTTATGATTCATTTGATTATAGCTATACATCCTTAAAAGGACATAAAGTTAGTTGAAAAGAATTTTTTTAAATTTAAATGTTGCTACAAGATTTATGAGTGAGATTGATCAAATTCGGTAAATTCTGAAGGTTTTAGATTAAGTCATACGATTCACGATTAATAAGTTTGTGAAATTTTGAGTTGTAAGTTTGACGTAGCGATAGTACAAAGTTTGGTTTAAAATATTTGGAGGATATAAAAACGATTCTTGAGATTTTTTTTTAAATTTGAAATTGTGCACTTTGATTTAAGATTCACAAATCTAAGTAGATTTTGGGTTTAAAGAGTTGTGATCATGGATATCAAATTTGAGAAAAAAATGATTATGACTGATAGGATCATTTGAATATTGAGTTGAAGTTGGTTTGCTAAGAAAAGTTACTTTGATTGATTAAAGGAATTTACCATTTAAAAGTTGTGATTACGTTTGAATAACTTAGAAATAGAAGTTATGATTGATGAGTGCTTTAAAAATATTAAGCTGTAAATTTTAGATTGCTCGTGACATGCTAAGGATTTATCTTGAGGATGACTTGAGAAACTTTTGGAGTTTAAAGTAATGAAGTAATATTTAAATTTTATAGATTCATGATTTATGAACTCTTGAGTTTGAAAGTTGGAGTGAAAATGTTAGAATTTGAAAAAGTTAGTAGTAACGGGATGAAAGTTCACTTAGAGAATTATGGAAGGGATTAAACTCTTAATCACGATTAAATTAAATGGCTTGGAGTGAATACAAATATGGTTGTTCATTTTGGAGAAATTAATTAGAAACTTTTTGAAGGAAATTTGAGTTTTAAATGGTAGGCCACCAAGATAACCCTAACGAGTTCGAAGGATTTCACCTTAATTGCCATATCCTCCACGACCATGATAGTAGTGTATACACAAGTGTTGTTAGTCATCTCCAAGATCATATGGTTATATTTCAATCTTGACTCCCCTCGACATTTTCTCAAATCTAGATCTTAATCGTGACTTTCTAACCATTTGAAACTTGAGAAATAATCAGATTGCTCCTTGATCATACCCCATCAAGTGGCCATCATATCTCTAGAAACTGTATTCCTAACTTATTTTACCTTGATATACTAAAATCTGAATTATCTTTATTTCATGCTTTAACTTGGTCATTTATTTTGTGCGATAATCAGTATCTCATGAACTCCCACTTTATATTTTAAATTTTTTTTGTGTCCTTTACCGTGACTTGGATATTTGGAGCACAACACTAGGCGTTTCCATCCAACAAATTCTATATGCAAGACCTAGATGAGCCCACCTTCATGTAGGTATATCATGTCCCACTAAAACACACTCCTTGTACTCTATTTACTTGACATGACTCTCGGGTCATAAAGACTAAATCATAACCCTATCATGGTACCGATATACTTTTCGACCATAGATAGGGACTCAATCTCGACTAAATTCTTTCAACCCGATATGTGATGATGTTCTACTTGATTTCCTTTAAATGCTCAATTTTGTGCCTTATCTTGATTGCTTAACTCGTTGTCCCATCACACTACTAGTTTAACTCTTGTAAGTTGGGTAGAATATCTCACAACCTAACCAACATTTTTGCGGACCACATTGATAGGTTCACTTGGACCAGAGAATTCAATGGACCCTAACTTATCTAGTCAACCAAGCCGACTGTATAGGCCCGAACTTCGGGTAAGACTCAATTTTAAAGGATCTTGGACTATTTAGTTTTTTTCATCATCCACTGCTTATATTTTGACTATCTTATGTTGCTATTATAGTCTAGTTTTGCAAGCTTACTCTTTAACGAGCTTATTCGTGACATATGTTTATTGTGGGCGCCCACTAATACATTGTCTAATCAGAACCGACGTATTATGGTCTGATCAACCATAGTGCACTTGGTTCGCTTTTTGTATATTGTTCAACGTGGATGGAGACATAGTTAAACTTGGCCCTAGAGTCTCACCCGCGACTGCCTTGGCAATTCTTTTTGGAACTTATTCGGTCGTCCTTGAACCACTCATTCGAATTCGATAATGTCTTCTTTGAACTCTTTATTTTTGCCTTTTGCCTGTTTTAGAAAGATAAACACCCGTACTTGATATTCTCTTAGTTGTCCACTGTCTATTGCCAAGATAGTTAGCTAGTTACCAACCGATGTGACTGTAACCGCATCTTGAGTTAATCGTCCTCCTCGTGACACTAGGTTCATTATCACGGCTTTCTAATAATTCTTGATACTTAAGAATGATTCAAATCATTTCCTTAATCAAAACTAAACCCAGACGACCATATTTTCTCAAGGAACCATACCTCCCAGTCCCTAAGTTATTCTCTTTGATCCAACCCAATGCCTTATTATTTCTCGAATTGTGTTATCATGATTGTCTGAGCTGGCGACCCTCGTCCATTACCATATTCGTGAATTATTTTCCTATTTAACAAATTTATGACTTTCTAATAGCACATTTATGTTAAATACCGTTTCCTTGCCTCGCCAAATGAATTGTTCGTACTTTTTTATCGTTAAACTCTTGTACCCTACCTATTCCTAAATGGACGAAATTCTTGTAAGTTGGGTAGGATGTAAACCCCCTAATTTTCTACTATGATTTTTTAATTTGGTATAAATTTTTACTTTGCAATTTTACGTCGCATAGTCGTATTATACGTCGCGTACGAAATTTTCGTATTGAACATCGCGTATGAGTTCAAATTTTCATATGCCTCGTCGAGTGCGAATACGTATGTACAAGATATTTTTGTTACATAAAATGTTTTATTTTAGGTTTCGTTATATAAAAATAAATAGTTTTGTTTTCGAAATACATATAAGTAAATATTTTGTAAATGAATATTTTTCCCGTAAAAATGTAGTTAAATGTTTTATTTAATTTTGTTATTTAATAAAAAAATATTTCAAATAGTTAAATATTTATTTTTATTTTTGAAATTATTTATTATTATTTTTAGAAAAGATGTTTTAAATTTATTATGGTAATTTGAACCTTGATTTAATTATATTGATTTGATTTAAATAGTATAATTTAAAGATGTGACTTATCTATATTTAATTTGGATTTGAATTTACCTAGATTTGAATTAGATTTAGATTTTATTGAGTTAGTTTCAATTCAATTTAAATTAAAAGTAAGATTATCAAAAGGGGTTTTAATTTTTTCTAATCCTTATCCAACTGGGAATTTCTACCTCATATATAAGGAGAGGTACTCATGCATAAATTACTTCATCTGCCACAAACAAACGTGCTGTGCATCGTGTCGGTGTCCAACTCCAATAGATTATCTTTGTATATATATACATCATCCTCTTCGTGTCGACACCCCGATACAAACGAATCCCTAAATCTAATCATAAGCCCTGTCCCTATTCACCCCGATCCCTGGCTGACCCCGTCTACTCCCTGCCACCATCACCACCAGCACCACCACCGCAATCTGTGGTCGCCAACACAGTCCGGCTATACACCCCTACCAGCCACCACGACTATTGTCATCCCGGCCACTGCCGCCACGCTGCACCATGCCAGACCCCGCTCCGTACAGCCATCCGACCACACCACCACCGTCAACCCAGCCACTCGACCACATCACCACCACCATCGCCATTATCACAACCACCACCGCCACAAAATCCGGCCATACCACCACCACCACCACCGTTCTCCACCCCAAATACCACCGCCACCACGGACATCGCCGGCCGGCGTCACCACCAAAAGCAACCAAAACCCCTAAATTTTAAAACCACCACCATGACATACCTCATCGGAGCACCATGGCTGCGCCGTCGTGAGCCTCCGCCACCCGTGCCTAGCACCGCCGGATCTGAGCAGCGCCAGCAGCGTTTGCCCATCCACCCGGCTCCAGAACCTCGCCACCCGCCTCGACGCCGGGCCCGACCTCTCCGATGCAGCTCCCCGCGACCTTTCTTCTCGCCACCAGTGGCCGAGTCCTTCGCTCGCGCTACCATGCCATCGGCCGTCTCAGCCATCCGCCTCCGCGCGCATCACCAGCGCGCACAACCTCCGTGTCGGCGCCCCTTCAGGCCGCCTCCTCCGGTTAGCTTCACGAGAAACCTTCTTTCCTCCGCCTCGACCGACGTCGGAGCGGTGAAGCCTTCGCCCCCTTCGTGCCCTAACCACCGGAGAGGCGATCTCGCCACCGGCGCTCTCCACCGCGAGCCTTGCCGACTCCGTCCCACTCCGGTGAGCCATCTCCTCCGCCCTCGTCCGGTGCCGCCGACCCGCTGCTACCGCCGCCTCCCGTGCTCCATCTTCTCTACCGCGCCCTGTCCGCCGGCAACCCGGCCGGAGCTGCCTCCGTAAGTTTCCCTCTCCCCTCTTCATTCCTTCCTGATTCCTCTCTCCCTCTCCACTCCCAATTTTCCTCCCTTTCTATAAGAACAACATTGAGCTGTTATAAATAATTTTATTTATTATTATTATTATTATTATTATTATATTACTGTTATTATTATTATTATTATAATATATTACTATTATTATTATTATTATTATATTATTGTTATTATTATTATATATTACTATTATTATTATTATTATTATTATTAGCATTATTATGATTATTTTTATTATTATTACTGTTATTAGTATAATTATTATTTTACCACAAGGGGTTTCATCCTTTACAATATTATTACTGTTATAAAATATCTACACACGTAAATTAATGTTTTCAAGAGATTTTGTTATTATAAAACTTTATCATCTAAATAAAAATATAGTTTTTATTAATTATTTGATCTACTCAAATAAATAGCTATTTTTATCTACCAATTATAGTTTTGACCTAAACTGATTTTATTAGAATTTTCAAGTATTTATCTAAAATAAAATTTTGGAATATTTGCCTACAAATAATTTGATCCATAAAATATAATTTCCATTATTATAAATAAGTTACAAATATTTTCTAAATTTACAGTTTGAAGAATTTTTAGAGTTTTAAGCCTCAAAAGATTTTCTTGAAGTTTTAGATATTATGTAAAATATTTTTCATAATAAAATATTGATTTTAAACAAATACAAAATATATTTTTACTAGATAGTTATGACTATTTTTCTAAATGAGTATATATATATATATATATATATATATATATATATATATATATATAAAATATATATATATATATATATATATATATATATATATATATATATATATATATATATATATATATATATATATATATATATATATATATTTTTTTTTTTTAAGAACTGGCTAGAGCCTTCATTGAATCAGAAAAGAAGAGGTTGGAACCGGGATATGACCCAAGTTCCTACAAGGTTAGGGGGGAACCCTTAACAAAGATCCAGATTAAAAACTACATTAACCAGCAGAATTATAAATAAATAAATAAATAAATAAATATATATATATATATATATATATATATATATATATATATATATATATATATATATATATATATATATATATATATATATATATATATATATTTGGTGATTCAAAATTTGAAAAATCAAATTTTGAAACTGAGGCAGCCACGTCGGTGTGGCACATGGTCCAAGGGGGAAGTTGCGTGAGCGCAGCCCGAGGGGGCGCTAGCCCCGAGGGGACCCGCACCGAACGGAGGGCGCATAGCCCGGGGCTCGGGGGGGGGGGGGGGGTGGTTCCCAGCCGGAAGCAAAACGGGTCCGGCGGAGACGGTCGGACCGGGGGCAGGGCGCGGAGACGCCTGCGGAGCAGGTCGAGTTCCGGCACACGGGCAAGGGGTCCTGGAGGGGGTGGGCGAGCACGCAGGACGTCGGCGGAGAGGGAAGCCGGGTTCCACAGCGACGGAGGGGAGTGTCTCGATGGAGGGGGGAACCGGGCGGAAGGGCCGTCGACGCGGGGGGGGAGGAAGCAGGCCAGAGGAGGAGGGGGGTCCGGCGTGGAGACTCCAGGGGAGGCCGCACCGACAGGGGAAGTAGAGGAGGACGGGCCGGCGGGGGCCGCTCAACGGCGAGGAGGGGGGCTCTCAAGCAAGAGCCGACGCGATCATCGTAGCCCGGAGGGAGGCTGGGAAGCGGCCAGGGGAGGGAGCGACGGGGACGGCGTCGCCAGGCCAACCGGCAACGCGAAGGGAGGTGGGGAGCGCTCCGCCGGGCACCGCGGGGCCACGAGCGTCCAGGACTCCACGCTCGCCGCACGGGGGATAGCATCGCCGACCATAGGAGGAGGGGGGGCACCGGCGGAGTAGGGGGCGACGACGAGGGTGAAGCAGCGAGGACCGAACCGGAGCCACCGGCGCACGACAAAGGCGCCATTGCAGCAGGAGGGGGGGACGGCCTCAACCGGGGGGGGGCGACGAGGGGAGGGGGCGCCAGGGTGGGGGGAATCACCGGGAGGGGAGGCGCAGCGACGGCAGGAGGAGGGTGCGCCGGAGCGGGTGGAGGGAGGCTGGAGGGGGCCGAGGAGAAGGGCGTTGATACAGAAGGAGGGATCGCGGGAGGCGGGGGCGACGAGACGGAGGGGGATCTTGGCGGAGGCCCGAGAATGGAGGGGGTAAAAGATCCAGGGGGTTTGGGCGGACGCCGCCGACGGCGAGAACGCCGGAGGCGACGTCTGCTGCGGGGGGGACGGCCACACGCAGGGCCGGCGACGGCGCCCCAAGCGGGGATCTGCCACCACGCGGGGAGGCGAGGGGGAGGGGGCCTCCGGAAGGGGGAAGGGGTCTCCAGGGCCAGCCGGCCGGGCCGCAGGGGAGGGGGGCCGGCCCCGGCCACCACCCAAGGAGGAAGAACGGGGGGTGGGGGAAAGCTAGGGCCGGCGGAACACCCCAACTGTTGGACATTTATATATATATATATATATATATATATATATATATATATATATATATATATATATATATATATATATAAAAAAAATTGAGAATTATCTTTTACATAAATCAAATCTTCCTCTTAGAATATATGACTTCTGACCATGACTAATCACATACTTATTTCCTTCGGACTTCTTCACATCAAACATGGCTTTTGGACAAAACAAGACATCACTATCATTGCACAACCTCAGGCGACACACCAGACAAGATACGTTGCCATTATACTGTTTACATTCAGTCTGCATTTTATTACATATAACTGTTCATTATTTCCATTTATTATAATTCTTGATTTACTACATGCTCAGTGATTATTAGTTACTTTGTTACTATCCTTTAATTGCATATGAACCTAGAGTTAGGGTACTACCGTTTGTAGTGTATTGCATATGCCTCGACACAGTTGTACCACGAGGATGTGTGAGACGAGTAGCATGTAGGGGTCCTTGCGTATGGGCTGATCCCCCATGTGCATGCATTAGGGCTAACTGCTAATATAGGCATGTTAGGAGACTTAGCAGTTAGTAGAGGTATACGAGGCATGAATGTGACTCTCTTAGGCATTGGGTGGGACGAACAATTCCTTAACGTATGGGTCACTTATGCACTTTCCTATTACTGATCCTGATGGCCTCTGACATTCGAGGAATGTTATGCTTTGAGGTCCCTGGTATTCTGATGGGACCATGCCTGAGATTACTGCTCTTGAGCCAGATGCCCATGCGTTGGAGGTTTGTTCTTAACTGCATGAACACAGTAGTACGATTAGATTACCTTATTATTGTCTTGTCACTTATTTTCTTTGTGGCATATTTTGTATTCAGTATTTATGGCATATTTTTCCATTATCTTGTTACGTCCCTCTGAGATGGTTATCTCGCCAGGTGTGTGCTCTTGTCTTTCGCAGGTGTTATAGCCGTGGACATGATCATTTCTACTTCTTCGAGGATGATTGCACTTCGATCGTCATCGCTTCGCTCGCCTAAATCTTTCTTTTATGTATTTCTTTTCATAGTTGGTAGTGGATTTGTCTCCGTCCAACTACATGTATCAATGACAATTCATAGTTGATTATATGATATCTTTTATTCTTATATTTTGTGGATGAGATTTGTTAGTTGTGGTTTACTGTATTTTACAGCTTATATATCCATACGAGGCCTATGTACTTCGTATGAATACAGCTGGCATGTCTACGTTCCTAGTCCTACGTATTTTGGGACTAGGACGTTACACCTAGACAATGTGAAACTATG